>SRRH01000144.1:0-57102 GCA_018361025.1 Claviceps aff. purpurea
GAGCTTGTTTTTTTTTTTTTCGCTTGGCGTTTGGGTGGACCTAGATTGAATGAGCCAGATGGCCAAGGACTGGTGTTGGTTTGATGGCGGTCACGCCGCGAAGCGAAGGGAATGCTGGCGTTGAAGAGGGTTTGCTTTTTCTCTCATTGTGCTGTTCCAAGCGCACCATAACGTGGCATATCAAACAAGCGATCTTATATGGAATTATCAAGTATGTCTGGACGCATTTGGATGCTGTTTGCTGGGCAGCGGAAGCCTCCATCAGAGCTGTATGTACCTTCTTCATCACGAATAACGTACCGGCATTCTCCAAATGGCGCCAGGACTTATTGCTCGAGTGAGATTGGCTGTTCTTACACCGAGATAATGGATGCATTTGCGCACATGGTTGCAGCCTGATGAAGAGAACACTGGCTCAAGTCGCTCCCGAGAACGTCGATGCCAAAGCGGCGTGGACCCCACTTGGCGTGACATGCCCATGTCTTGTGTGAGTGGGCGCTCGTTGCCTGCCGCGGCGCTGCGCCTCGATGCGAAAAGATGCGAACGCCGTTTTCACGCCGCCAAGTCTTGTCCTCGCCTTCCAGCTCCCCTCTTTTTTGCCCAGCAGCTCTGGCTCTTATTGTCCAGCTCTGCTCGTCATGTTTACGACAATGCGGTAATGATGGTGGTGTCCTTGTTGTAGCCCTTTTTTTCTTTTTCCCATTCCCTCGTTTCCCTTCGATATCGGCCGATCCTGACCTGACGCTCGTTTTCGCTTTATCCCGAGCCTCAAGCATTCGTTACTGAAGCTCCCATATCTCGCGCCATGGCCGAGAGCGAATACAAGGATCTGAAAGAGAAGCCACGGATACGAAACTCCCATGATCCTGCTCCACGCGAGCCACCACTTTCTGTATCTCACTTTACCTGGGCTCAGCGCGTAGAGGCCATTGTTAAAAATGCGTCCAACGAGCTCCTTCAGTCGTCTGCCGTCGGCTTCATCCTTCGTAAGAAGCACATGGCCGTATCCAAAGATGGGAGGAGAATCCCATTGGCCATTGAGCACAGCGACCTCTTGGTAGACGCAAGACGCGGCCGCGCGTATGTGTCTAACAGTGTTCGGACATCTCGCTACACGCTGTGGGACTTTATTCCCAAGCAATTGATCTTCCAGTTTACCCGCGTTGGGAATTTCTATTTTCTTTGTGTTGGCGTTCCGCAAATGGTAAAGAGCCTTACCTTGAAAAACATGATACTCTTTTGCCTCTTCACTCTCTAGTTAAGCGCCCTTTTTTCGCAGTATACACCTTCTCTTTGCGTAACTTGCCTAACCGAGCGTGTTGTTCTAGATACCCGGCTTGTCGACGACTGGATCTTTTACGACAATCCTGCCTTTACTATTCTTTATTCTTTTAACCATTGCCAAGGAGGGCTATGACGATTTCAGAAGGCATCGATTGGACAACGTCGAGAACGCCAACTTTGCGACGATTCTGGGACGGGTCGACCACCACACTGGCAACGTTAGGTCGCCGAATCTGTTGCGACGACTGAATCCCTTTGCCGTCAAATCGAGTGCGCAGCCAAGAGTAGCTCCCGACGACGAGTTTCAAGGTGTTCGTTGGGTTGCCACTCGCTGGAGCAACATCAAGGTGGGAGATGTAGTGCGGCTTTCGCGAGACGAGGGTGTGCCGGCCGATCTGGTGCTGCTGCATAGTGATGGAGAGAACGGCCTTGTCTACATCGATACCATGGCGTTGGACGGCGAAACGAATCTTAAAACGAAGCAAGTCTGCCATGCTCTCGAGAGCTGTGATTCTATACAAGGCATCGCCAACTGCAAGGCTGAGTTTGTCGTTGAGGATCCGAACCCGGAACTCTTCAACTTTGATGGGAGAGTCACTGTGGATGGAAAAGCAGTACCATTGACGCTCAACGAGATTGTCTACCGAGGCAGCATTATGAGAAACACGACTGCTGCTTTCGGTCTTGTCGTGAACACGGGGGAGGATTGTAAAATTCGCATGAACTCGAATCGGCACCCGCGAGCCAAGAAGCCAGCACTGGAGAAGGTTGTGAATATCGTTGTAGTCACTCTGGCCATTTACGTGGTCATCTTGTCCGTTGGCGTTTCCATGGGCTACGTGAAGTGGAAGGAAGACTATGAACAACATGCCTGGTACTTGGATCAGGCTACGGTTCCTTTCTATCAGATCATCATCGCCTTTATCATCATGTTCAACAATGTGGTTCCGTTGGCGCTATACATCACTCTTGAAATCGTTAAGCTAGGCCAATTACTGCTGCTGAACTCGGACATAGACATGTATCACGCGGAATCAGATACCCCTGCCCGATGCAATACCAATACGATCCTGGAAAATCTTGGTCAAGTCGGGTACATCTTCTCGGACAAGACGGGAACACTTACGGACAATATCATGAAGTTCCGCAAATTAAGCGTCGCCGGTACAGTGTGGCTCCACGATATGAACCTGGACATGGAACGAGAGGATGAAAAAGTGGCATCGTCGCCCTCGACGCCAGCCTCATCCACCGAGGATGTGAGGAACGAAATGCCCCGGAAGTCGCTCATGCGCAATTCTGAGGCCAAAAGGCCAGATATTCTCGTCGAAGAAGAGAGCACTGACGATGTGGATGCACCGGGCGGGTTGTCGTCACGACTATCTTTCGCAGGTCGTCGTACATCCTCTCAATGGCGCTCAACTGGCCGCCCAGACCACGTCCAACCTGACGTAGATACCTCAGATCTTGTTGCGTACATGAAGCTACGCCCTCACTCCGCTTTTGCTAGAAAGGCGAGGGAGTACTTGCTTGCGGTGGCACTGTGCCACACCTGCTTGCCTGAAATCAAGGATGGTAAAGTTGATTTTCAAGCATCTTCGCCTGACGAGTTGGCTCTGGTTCGGGCTGCTCAGGAGCTAGGCTACCAAATAGTGCATCGAAGCGCCAAATCCATTACTCTGCGAGTGCCTCAATCGAGCGGAATAGCGGAGAAGATGACTTTCGACATTCTGGACATTATTGAGTTCAGCAGTGCCCGAAAGAGAATGTCGATCGTTGTTCGGTGCCCAGATGGACGAGTGTCTATTATATGCAAGGGCGCCGATTCAGCTATTCTGCCTCGCCTAAAACTGGCTTCACTGGCGATGCAAAAAGCTGCCGAAGTGAGAAAGAGTGCCGAGATGGAGCATGAGCGACAACGCCGCAGTCTGCAGTACGATTCCCGCAACAGCTTCGGTGGTCGGCCCAGCTTGACGATTAGACGGATGGCAGCCGGTATTAATACTGGAAGCCGAAGCATTGATGCGCAGCGTCCGTCTCGCGTGGTCAGAAGAAAATCGTTCGAGGTCAAGAAGCTCATGAGACTCTCGGGAGATCGTCCGCGCGGAGGCCCGCCAGCATCTCGTGGGGTGTCACTTGATGTGAATCGCGCTCGATCCACTCATCTGAGCTCCTCAAGCCATCATCACCTTCATAATCATCCGCTGCCCGTGCCGGACCATCTTGCTTTCCTGGAAGAAGACCTGTCCATGTACGATGAGTCCGAAGTGTTCACAAAATGTTTCAAACACCTCGACGACTTTGCCACAGAGGGGCTCCGAACATTACTCTATGCGCAAAGATATATTCCTGAGCCGGAGTATCAAAGGTGGAAAAAGGGCTACGTTGACGCATCCACGAGCCTGGACAACAGACAGGAACGTATCGAAGCCGCAGGAGAAGAGATTGAACAGTCGTTGGACCTGGTTGGGGCAACGGCTATCGAAGACAAGCTGCAGCAAGGTGTTCCCGAGACCATCGACCGGCTCCGACGCGCCAATATTAAGATTTGGATGCTGACGGGTGATAAGCGCGAAACGGCCATCAATATCGCCCATTCGGCTCGGATTTGCCGTCCCGGGTCTGACCTATATATTCTCGATGTGGCCAAGGAAGAGGCTCTGGACGCTCAGCTGCTTGCACTAGACGAGGAGCTCGACAATGGTTCTATTCACAGCGTTGTCGTGATTGACGGCCAAACGCTGGCGGCAGTGGAAAAATCCAAGACACTGTCCACGCAGTTCTTTTCCATCATACTCCGTGTTGACTCTGTCATCTGCTGCCGGGCCTCCCCAGCGCAAAAAGCACTCCTCGTCAGGGCCGTTCGGTCCTCGCTCGGCAAGACCAAAGGCAACAAGAACAAGCACAGGGGCTTGACTCTGGCCATTGGTGATGGAGCGAACGACCTGGCCATGATCCAGGCCAGCCATGTCGGCATCGGCATTTCCGGAGGCCAAGAAGGACTCCAGGCAGCTCGCGTTGCAGACTACGCCATTGCCCAGTTCCGCTATCTGCAGAGGTTGCTCCTCGTACATGGTCGGTGGAACTACGTCCGCACAGCCAAGTTCATTCTCTATACATTCTGGAAAGAAATGTTCTTCTATCTCCCGACGGCGCAGTACCAGAGATACAACGGGTACACGGGCACGTCGCTCTACCAATCAACCAGTCTCACCGTCTTCAACACGCTCTTCACAAGCTTGTGCACCATCTGTCTGGGCATCTGGGAGCAGGACCTCAGTGCAGACACGCTCCTGGCTGTACCGGAGCTATACGTCTATGGGCAGCGGAACATGGGCCTCAATATCTACAAGTACATTCGGTGGATGCTGCTCGGTGCCGTGGAGGGTGTTATAGTCTGGTATGGTGTATGGGCGGCGTATGGCTGGATTTCGCCGGCGGCTCGTGACGAGGGGCTCTATGCGCTGGGCAGTCTCGTCTTTACAGTTGGTATTCTGTGGATCAACTGGAAACTCTTGTAAGTTTGCAAGATCTTCATCGACATCGCTTCTAAAAAGCCTTGTCATTAAGAACCAACAATCCCTTATCCCCTTGAAAACCTCAAAGACTAACTGGTTGAAGCATCTTCGAAACCCACTACAAACCCACCCTCGTCATACTGTCCTTTCTCATCACAACATGGGGCTGGTTCGCATGGCTCGCCTTCCTCGATGGTGTCTACGCCCCCGGCCCGGACGGCCCCTACAACATCCGGCACACCTTCACGCAGCACTTTGGGCGCGACCCCGTCTGGTGGGCGACTCTTTTTCTGGTGCTTGCCTTCCTGGGCGCGTTTGAACTAGCTGGCAAGACGCTCAAGCGTAATTTGCTCGTTGCGGGGGCGTGGCATTGGCCGCCGTGGGGGAGAGTGTCTCGGGGGGAAGAGAACCTCGAGGAGTGGAATTTGCAGATATGGCAGGAGTTGGAACTAGATGGGCGGGTGCGGGAGCGGTTGCGGAGGCTAGCGAATGATGAGCCGGATGTGGATGTGGAAGAGGAGGAGGATGATTTTGAGTTGGCGGATTTGGTGAATGCGTAGGATGTGTGTGTATGTGTGTCTACTGTACCGTGTGTGTACGGATGGCATCAAATGGTTGAGTGAAATATTGGAACCGATCCTAGCCATAAATAAGTTCAATTTCTCAATATTTGTGTCTCGGAGATTCACGAGCGTAGTGTTGACAAGAACACACAATTCAAAATTGTGGTCCTCTCGTTTCGTCCGTCTGTGATCCCCCCCTGTGATCCCCCCCCCCCCCCCCCTCTACACGAAGAAACATAAACTCCTCATCCTGAAGGCTAGACTAGAACACGAAGCCAATACCATGGATAAATACGCACTGCTTCGATTGTTCATGCCATCGCGCCGCAACACCGCCACGCAAATCCCTCTACTGAAGTATTGAATTGCGAAGAAGGATCTCCAAGGGAGGTCGAATAAGTACCTACCTTAACCTACCTAGAGTACATAGAAGAAAAGAAGGGCCGTCACCCGTGGTGGCTGGTGGGATTGCTGCAAGGGCGGACAAATCCCCCTTTTCCGTAGACTAAGATATTTTTTGCAGCATTAAGGGATGGACTAGTATTGCGATGAAGACCAGACTTTATATACATACATACATACATACATACATACATACATGCTAAGCACTTGAGTCTTGTAGAGACCTCTGTAGCAGTGTTTCGTCCTGCTCACCAATGAACATGTAAAGCTTGAAAGTTGAAGCAGTCATCGCCGATCGAGTGCCCCCGGGGGCCCACCAACCCTGGAGCCAGGCTTCTCTTCCTTCTCTCTTTTTTTCCTTTCCGTTTTTGTTTGTCTTTATCTATCTGTTTATCTGATTTATTTCATTGAACAAAAGTGGCCTCTCTGATCTAGGTAGATTTGGTGGCGCCATCAAGACGGAGGAAGTTTTTGGTATCTTTCGTCGAATACCTAGCGGAAAACATTGCAAAATGCAAAATACCTGTCAAGGTGGGCATGGGCGGCTTGCAGGGCTGTGTCATTGCCGCTCCGAGCAATACATCTCCATGTTTTTCAGCGCATAAACACCATAACAATCAATACAAGGCACCCAAGTCAAGCAAGCAAATACCACCATAGTACTCTAGCTGTATACCAAGTCTACCTCACACATTCGTGCAGAGAGGGTCCTTAACCCCCCTCACTCCCCACTGAATTCGTACACAAGACCCTCTTTCTTTAACCTCGATGGAGTCGATGCAGGCTATTGCGGAGTACTTGATTCCCCGTCATTGCCAATCCGACTTAAAAGTTACAACGTACCAGGTCCCTCATTCGCATTTCATCTTTTCAAAGATATTCTCGTGTAAAACAGGACAGAAGTATGAAATAAGAAAAGTCATGAACCCATTACTAAATAAGACTCTGGGTTACAATCGTACATGTACGCCTCCCTTGGGGCCCTGGGTTTCAATTGGAAATAATGGAAAACACAAAATCCGTCCGGCCCCCCATTGCTGTCTGTCCCTTGTTTCCTTTGCCTCTCTTTCCGCCATTTCATTCCAATGACACAATGCTTTCGATATAACACAGGGGGAAAAAATAAAAGGAAAATAAAAAAAGAACAACAAGAACAAGGCACATCGAGTACCTCTTGACGGGTTCAGAATGAGTCCAGACCAAGCTCCCTCATAATGCGCGCTTCGCCCTCCCTGGCTCGCACCAACGTGCCACAATCACGGTCACGGGTACGGTCACGATTCTTGCCACCGCGCCGCTTCACTTCGCGGTTCCTACCCCACTAATGGTAGTTTCCGCCCCAACCACCACGCTGCTGCTGGCCGCCTCCGTAGTAGCCCCCGCTGCCGAACCCTTGGCCGTAGTTTCCGTAAGGGCTGCTGCCGTGTTGGCTGCCACCGCCGGCGCCGCCCATGCCATAGCCGCTGCCGTGAACATTATGTCCCTGCAGATGGCTGGGGTAACCGCCGTAACCTCCGCTGCCGATCTGGGAGTTCTGCGGCGGGAGGCCGCTTTGGCCGCTGGGCGCATTGTTGGCCGCAGATCCGGGCCGGGGTCCGCCACCAAGAGAGGGAGACGGGCCCGATGCATTCGTCTTGCCATCACCAAACGGCTTCAGCTCATCAGCCGAGCCAGACGCAGGAGCCTGGTTCTGGCTGTTGTATGACTGGCCCTGGGACTGCAATGCGGACGAACCGCGAGCATAGCTGTCGTGGGCTCCACCAAAGCCGCTGCTGCTAGCAGGCTGACCACCAGTCTGGCCAGAAGCAGAGCGACCGTATTCACCCAGTCCGGAGCTGAGGCTGCTGTCACGGTGAAGAGACGACGGCGCGCCAGCAAAGGTGCTGGGCGACGACGAGTGGTCGTAGGGAGCATTGGGGGACATGCCATAAGGCTGTCCATACATGCCACCCTTACCACCGTAGGGGCCAAAGCCACCCTGCCCGTATCCAGAGTAGTATTGATGGTAATACGGGTTGCTGTAGTAGGGGTGGCTGTACCCCGGGTATTGGCCGTGGGTCTGAGGCTGCGAGCCAGGCACGCCTTGTTGAGCTTGTTGGCTCTGCTGGCCCTGCTGACCCTGCTGGCCGCCGTGTTGGCCATGCTGTTGCGCCTGAACGGCGGGGTTGGGGGTCGAATGACCACTGTTTTGGCTGTCGCTCGAGCCGCCGAATCGAGGCTGGTTGTGCAGAGAGCCACTCTGCGGGTACTGGCTGAGATTGTCCGCAGCATTGTACCCAGCAAATGGCCGCTGCTGAGAGGCACCGTCGTGCTGGCCATGAGCGCCATACTGCTGTTGGGCGTAGGCGTTGTAAGGAGTCCGCTCCTGATGACTCGCCGTGTAGTAGTTGGAGTACTCGCTAGGCGCGGACGTGAAGGCAGCACCAGGTTGTTGGCCTTGAACTTGGGGCTGGCTGGTCGGAACGGAGTAGCTGTCGAATGGGGGCTGAGTGACAGGGGCAGTTTGAGCGCCGTTGTGGAAGGGACCAACGGGCTTCTGAACATGTGCGGTAGCAGTAGTGGCCGCAGAGTCCGCAGGTCCAAATCGGCCGTACTGCTGCTGGACGTGTGCTGCCGGAGCCTGAGCAGCTGCAGGGGCGGTAGGAACTAAAGGCACAGAAAAAACAGGACGAGATTGTTAGCTTCCAGGTGTCCGACAATTCGAATGGTAGCGGTGTCGCTCAGGGAGTCTGCTTACCGGTCCCAGGAGTGGCCGAAGGCACGCCGGCGGGCTTTTGAGGGAACGCCTCTGGAACAGCAACCGGATGAGATACCGGAGGTAGGGACGCGCGAGGATGAGCAACGGGAGACTCAGCAGGGGGTTGAGCTCTCGTCTCTGGTTCCTCACGCTCGCCGTCAACATCCTCTTCTCCGTCGTTCAAGCTGAAAGCTCCAAACTTGACGGCAGCACGGTCCACTTCGCGGTTGCCAGGCATTCGGACAGGCTCTTCTTGGTCCAGCACTCGGCGCTGAAGGCTCGGCACGCGGGCTGATCGTTCAGCGGTTGCCTTCAAAGCCGAGGTGGCGAAGCCACTCGAGGCGGCGGATCGATCAGTTTGGTGCTGCTGGTGAGCAGCCGAGATGGGAGTCGCGGAGGAACTAACCGGGCTCTGTCGTGGGTCCCAAGAGTCAGCAGTGGTGCTTCTGGCTGTATCGGTTGCCGGGGGGTTAGAGACGTCAACAACCTGTTCGAGATTTGTCTCGGTAAGATCATCGGGAGGAGGTAGAACCGCGTCAGGTTCAGAAAAGACGGGGTCTTGGGCGGGAACTGCGTGTTGAGCGACTGGTGTAGTCTCTTCCTCCGCAGGCTCCGCGACTTCGGGACCGTTTGATTCGGCATCTTCTAAAGTGGGCAAAGCAGGCTTAGGAGCTGGCACCTTCTTGGGAACAACAGGCTTGGGAGTCGTTGTTTGTCGTAGCATGCTGGCCCACGTCTTGGGAGCTCCAGGCTGAGGCATCTCGACAGGGGCCGACTTTTCAGCAACGGGAATTTCAACAACGGGAATTCCAGCAACGGGGATCTTTTGAGATTCGGTATTTTCGTTTGCGATAGGACTGTCCCAGGAAAAGTCATCCTGAGTGTCCCAGGAAAAGGCATCCTCGGTGGGGATAGACTTGACAGGGTCATTAGAAGCGGCCTGGACAGGGCGGCCTCTACCAGCGCCACCGCGGCCGCCTCTTTCCGAGCCTCGGCCTCGCCCACGAGCACCTTCAGAAACGGCTCGGCCGCCTCGACTCGGATGCCGAACGTCTCCCGGGGAGAACTTATTGTTGCTAGGCGGAGGTGAAGACTCCTTGGCCTTTTGGCGAGCAGCCTTTTTGTTGTTGGAGACTTGACCCCACTGAGAGATGGTACCTGGAGGTTGCCAGAAGCTGTCAGCTCAGTCCACGAAGTAATATTGTCACAGCTAGCCTCATCGAGCTCTTCCTCTATTGATGTGATGTACAAGTGGGAAGGGAAGAATTCAATGGGATTGGGAGACGGGCGAACAGCTGGGCGAAGATGACTTGGTTCCCGGAGAAACGGGCGTTGCTTCATCAGGCTGAAGGAGAAGGACAAGCTACGTGAGAGAAAAACATGTTGCAGAGAGGAAATGGGATGTACGCACCTTCAGCGATGCGTGCGACAGCTTCATTTTCATCGCCATTGGTCTCTTGAAGAGCAAAAAGAACGTCTGCTTCAGACCAGTCGGGGAACATTTCGCGAATCACAGACGTTTTGCTGCCGTATAGCTTGCGAAGCTCGCCAAACTCGCCTTCGTCTTCAAAGGCACCAATATTTTCGTGTTTTAGATCTTGACTGTCGCCGTTGGTTCTAGAGCTGGTGCGGCCAGTACGGCCACCGCGACCAGCGAAACCGCCCCTACTTCCGCGACCAGAGCCTCTGCCGCGCGAGGCGGACGGCCGTGATGCCACTTCTGACATGAGGGATGGATTTGTGGGTTATTAAAGAAGAAAAAAGGTGAGGTAAAGGCTCGACAAACACAGCGGCCAGATCAAGGGCCGACTGCGAGAGAAGAGGAAGAAACAGGAGCCCAAAAGAAGACTGCAGGAGGGGAAAGGCAGCTAAGGGCCAAATCCACGACAGAGACAATTCCCGGTGATGAAGCCAGGTCGATGCGTTGGTGAGGCGGATGGGGGCTCTTTCGAATGGATAAGCTGAGGTGGGAAGAAGTTGAAGAGCGACGCGAGGATCCGGCCCAGTAGCAGAAGGAGAGGTTCCAGTTTCTTGGTGCCAGCCGGCTCCAAAGTATTTCTACTTTTCTGCTCTCCCCGGTACTTCTGCTGTCTCTGTTGAACTGTTCCCTAGTGCGGGTGTCTCAGAGCGCTTCCCAGTGAGCGTCCGCCGTCCAGTGCGCCTCCAGCGCGTCTCTAGCGCTCGCTGGCACAGGCAAGTGACCAGACGGGAGCGGGCATCGACTGGACGGGGAAGGGACGCCTAAAACTGCCTTCGCTGTAGGGACCCATACGCAAATCGGCAGTGGAGTCCGAGCAGTGAAGCGGATTGGGTTAAGTCTCTGAGGGAGACCGTCCATTGGCCAACTCTTGCCCTCCCGCCCCTCTTTTCTAGTTGTCCAGGTTGCACCAGTTTGCCGGGCACGAGCCCTGCAGCGCCGTCTCTGAACATCACTGCGAGATCTCACGCTGCAGATGCCTGATCCGATGCAAGGACGGCCTCCGCCGACTTATTTAGCTTACTTCCAGTTCGCCGCGAGATGCCAGCTGCGTGTTTGTCTCTGCTTCTTCTGCTTTTGTGATGTGATGGTCCGGATGTGGACTTGCGTGGTCTGCGTGACCCGTCACCGACATAGGTATCGTCTGCCATGAGCCAATGACGCCTTTTCAGTGGGGGTCGTCGTGGCACGGACAGCTCTCACGATTCTTGTGCCTTTTGCTGTGCTTTTGTTGTGCCTTTGTTGTGCCTTTGTTGTCCACCTTGAGCACTGCTCACCTAGGTACGCAAGACTAAAACAGCTACGAGATGCGCCGTAATGGCCGCGAAAGATACTTACAAAGTTGGTACTTAGCAGGGCGCCTGTATCATGTATGTGTGTACAGTGTACACTTGGCCGTGTGGAACCTCGCAAGTTGCAACGACGCAAAGTCTATTGCCCTCATCCTGACCATTCAGCATCCGTACAGGTCATCGGGCCCACCCAAGCTCTTTCTCTCAGACTCTCACCGTCAGCGAGTCACGTGATTTTGGCACAGTCTGCAAGTGGATGATGCAACATGTTGCGCCAACCTTCGCGGAGTCGTCAACGACTTGAACACGATAGGTATTGGCACGCCAACTTGCTGATATCGTTGCCAACATGTTCTCTACCAAGTCAGTCCAGGCGCTGAAACTATTCGACCGCTACCACGCACCGGCCAGCCTGTCAAAACAACAATCACAGAAACTTCTCGACGGCCTCAAGACGTCCTTCCGGAAGCAACTCGACCGTGAATATGGCTGCGCAGCCGACGAGCCTACAGCCGCATCGACGGCAGCAACAGAGGATGGTCCTCACTTTCGACATTCGCCAGTCACACAACATCTGAAGTCCATTCTTTCCAATCCCCTCTTCAGCTCTAGAACGCAAGTTATTCTCCCGGCCAAGGCGAGATCACCGAGAGCGAAGAGAGACCCCATGGATGTATTCGACGACGCCGTTTTCAAGGGCATGATGAACCTTAAGGCCGCCACGGGATGCATGGTGGCTAAGCGCCGATTACTCTCCCGTCCAAATTCCGCGGAAGAGCTGAGCTCGTCACAAACCGCAGTGCGCGTGCTGCGATGGCTCCAATCCTCTGGCTTGGAAGCAGATTTGAGTTTCCTCGACGACCTGGCCTTCCTCCGCGTCCTAACGCCACTGCTTATTGCTGAGGGACTGGAGGATACTGTATGGAATTGGATATCACGAACGATGTCGGATACGAGGAACGCGTGGGACAAACGTCTGCGAGTTCAGCGGGCAGCGTTTTTGCTGGCGCAAATGGTCCAAGCCAAGAGCCAGCCACAACACGGGACATTGGACACAGCCATCACGACGATTCTCCGCGCTGAGCAACTCTTCCAAAATCACCCATTGCTCCCTCAGATTCTCATCCTACCCTGGCGATCCATATCCTGGCTCTCCACGGTCGAGTCGTACAGTCGTGCTGCGCCGTCTGAGAAGATGTTTAACGCGCATCTTGCCATTGCTGATCATCTCCCGCGGCGCCTGGAAATGGAAACCGCTCATTTGCATCTGCACCATCCCACACACCCGGACCACATGCCCGCGATGCGCTTCTTCAACGACAAGGACAAAGTGCACCAGCTGATACAGAAGTTCAGTCCAGACAAGAACAAGCTGAATGGATTGATGCGGAGCTTCAGTCCCGATAAGCTCGATCTACCAAAGCTTGTCAATACGCTAGGGGTGTTTACCCTCCCCTGGGTAGCGTTCCTCGGCCACGATACAGTCAATCGGTTGTGGATGTCGGGGCAGAAGCGAGAGGCAGATTCTGTGACGGAACTGCTGCGCCTCGAGTTGGGGTCTTTTGATGGAGAATGGTGGCATCCACGTTCAGCATAGTTGCACCGGGGATCTGAAGAAGAAAAAGAAGACAACACATCAGAGTTCACGATGGGATATATGTGCCCCAACCGTAGCGACCATTCGTCCATCGGCACAGGGGCCGCAGACCGCAGACCGCAGACTACGCCTCCGAGGCAGCTTGCTGTGCGCGGCTTCGGCATCCCGCCATGACATTCATTGTTCCTGAGCGAGAACCGGAACTAGACTAGCGCAGTCTACATTTACAGCACGCCGAGTGCGGCTCTGCGCTTCTTCATGTTTCAGCGTGAAGACCCAAGATGTTGGACATGATAGAGACCATGCAGACCCGACGCCTATGCAACTCAAGATATATCCGCGACTATACAAGCACTCGTACAAGCACTTGTCTTGCGGATACGTCAAAGACACCACGACCAAACCATCACTTGCCCAGCAAGAGCCTGTACAATCATCATGAGAGAAGAGCCAGATACGAACTTGGCCATCACTATTACGAATTTCCTACCATTTCCTTTGTTAAACAGTAGTGAGCACATGCAGATAATCCTTCGCGACAGGACGAGGGAGCTCTTTTTCGAGAAATGAATGACTTTACATCACCATTGAACTTTCCTGTGCTAGTAGTATGCTTGAAGTGAGTGCTATTTCCAGGATGTTCCCGCTCCTCCCATCGGAGCGATCCCTTCATCGAGTGAACATCGTAAGTATCGATACCTATTGCGAACAAGACTTCCATGTAACGTGTGACTCTGCATGTAAGCCGTTTGCCGACAACTGCCGTGTAACTGGCCGCGCCTTGGCGACAGCTGGATCACTTTCCGAGTTGGGTGATTCACTCAAGAAGTACTACTGTACATAGCGCGTTCGGGATCTATCCTGATCTCAGGATAGAAAATCTTGCGCAGAAGCCGCCGCACGGTGACTCGTGAGCCTCGTCGTGGCACATCTGATGCATCTTCTGTACAACAATGACCGTCGTCTTAGTGTGGTAAGGCGGATGCACGGCTTCGGGGATGCACCGAGGGCATTGCTAGCGACGCTCTGATTAAAGACGTGCCACTCTACTTCCGCGGCGGTCCTTTAAAAACAGGTACATACATAGGTCTAAGGTATGTATGTATGTATGTAGTTCTTTAGCCATTCTATTTTGGTAACTGCAGATTGGGGGCGCGCTTATGGGCCGCGGCCTCGCATAGGTTAGGTAGGTAGGCGTACAAGCCTCGCTTGGCAGCCGGGCTTCGCGCAGAATTATCCGACAATCACGAAGTCGTCTTCTTCAGCTGCTCTGTATATCCGCTACGAAATGAAACCGTTGAAAACGGATTGGAGTGTCTTCCCTAGATATTGCTCCTGGAAACCAGTGGGGAATAATGAATATCGAATCAGCATGTACATATCAGGATGATGGACAACCTTGAACCTAAATCTAATGTAGTATGTACATAGGAACCCAGCCCGTCAGTAGCTCTACCGCATACAGCCACAGGCAGCCGACTGAAGTACAAGATTTTCCTCCAATACTGATATGGTTGCTTGACAAGTTTCCGTGTGGAATACCTCGTGATATTAGTCTGAATGAAGGGCCTATGCAAAGCATCCAGTCTTGCAGCAGTCCAGTCATGAGGTAGTGCAGCAGCTATCAATCACGTTGGCCGCGTTGCGAAGACCTCGCTCGCTCTCACTACCTTCGGAGCAAAACCCTCCCCCAAGTTCATAGAGTGATTCAAAATGTAGTCATTTCTTCCTCAATCAGATTATAGAGATCATGGCATGATTTCCTACCTTAGCAAGCAAAATCCCATCATCACCCCTTTCATAAAGAAGTCTGGCGTGCCGTGAAGAGACTTTGATAGGCAAAACACTTTCGATTATTGCCTTATCACCATAAGTCCCTAGTCTGGATAGCAAGATAAATCCAATAGATAGTACCGTGTACATGCTCTCCATGACATCCACATCTTCAGTATCCGTTCTACCTGCGTACACAACCCCCAAACTCTCTCCCCCAACTTCTTCTCCCCAACCTACACAGCACTAACCACCAAGAACACCTACTCCGACGAAGACCCCGACGACGGCGACCTTCCCATATTCAGCCCACCCCCCTGCTCATCATCAGAATCACCCAACTGCAGCCCCTCCTCCCCCTCCCCCTCCCACTCCCCCTCCCCATCATCCGCAACCCCAAACTTAGCCGAAATATCCCACCTATCCCCCCTAGCCTTCCTACTCACATACTTCACAAACTTAAGCGTCCCACGATCACGCATCACAAGCGTCAACTTATTCCACGACGCAGCTTGGAAGAACAGCGCGCTGTCCTGATCACCACTAGACTTGTACACCGCCGCATCGTCATTCTCGTCATTATCCGGCGCGAGATAGACTTCCATGCCGCCCACATCGACCTGTTCAGTGTCGAGAGAATCGGGAACGTTTTCGTCCTCTTGGATGATGCTGGGGGTATTGTCGCGGGAGCGGAGGACAGCTTTGCCTTTTCCTTTGTCTTTGCTGGGCTGGGTTTCCTCTGTGGAGGCCGAGATAGGTTCTGTAGTGTCGACAGCTTTCCCTTTGCCCTTGTCCTTGGGGGGCTCCTCTTCTGCGGCCTCAGTCGCGGCGTCTGATCCTTCGGGAGCAGCAAACGAGGCAAGAGTGGAAGCGGCGTTGGCGGCAATAGCGATGCAATCTGCTTGTCCGGATTCTTTTGCCATTGCTTCTGCGAGGGCGAGTGCTGCAGTGAGTAGGGCACGGGCTGCGGCTCGCGAGGCTGGCATCTTGGCAAAGTATTGCGCCGCTCCCGCTACTGCTTGGGCTGATGTCACGGCTGCTTCTGAAATTTGTGCAGCTGCGGATATAGCTGTAGCAGCTGGTGCTTCTGCTGTCTCTGCCACTTTGGAAGCAGTAGAGTCAGCAGCAGGTCCAGCTGCTTCTTCCTCTTCGTCTCCATCTTCGTCCTCCCCCTCCTCTTCAGCCTCTTCGTCCTCGTCCTCGTCCTCGTTGCCCTCCTCTTCCCCCCAGCCAGGTGTAGGCGTGATGCCCAAGCCCAGCTCAAGAGAGAGCGGCTCAGTCTGACCCGTGGCAAGGGTATAGTCGCCCCCACGGCGGAAGCGCCGCGCCATCACATGCTGACTGGTGAGGGTACACCTCGTCGCAATCTGGAGCCACTTGCGGAACTGCGGGCTAGGAAGAAGGGTGTCGAGCAGCTCCGTCAAGGGGGTGATGTCCCGCGAGGCCCGCACGTCCTCGGACAGCTGGTAGAGGAAACGGTGCTTGTGAGGCGGTTGTGCGACTTTCCAGGCTGTGGATTTCTCAATGGCAGCGGTCTTTTCCGGGAGGGGCTTCGTTTCTGCATCCTCGATGTATGCCTTCAGTCGTTCGATGAATGCTTTCGAGAGGATGTCGGGGAGGGTGATTGTGGAGTCTTGCTCGAGTTGATCGGCGATTTGCTCCATGACATCTGGCGTCAGGTAGGGAGCGGAGATGTACCGGAGCAAGAATTCCAGGTCTCCTGCTTCAAAGTCGCCCTGGTGGTGGGAAGAAGGGTCGGAGATGGCGACGGGCTGTACTTGCGGCACATCGAACTGAGCTGGATTGCCTCGGAGCTGCATGAGACTGCTGTTCTGGGCATTCTTCTCCTCCTCGCCCTCGATGTAGCCATCTTCGCCGTGCTGGGGTATATGGAACCAGCCACTGATGGCTACACGGACTCGTCCTCCGTCCTTTTTCAGCTGCTCCTGTGTTTCGGCGTGGTAAACCTCCTCCACGTCGTGGAAGCTCTCACCGGGCTGCACGGCGAAGAAACTGAGCTGGTTCCATGCCGGCGGGATCACCTTGACGGGATCTGGCAAAGGCACGTGGGCGACCTCGCCATCCTTGTTCTTCTTCTCCTGAACCGGGAAGAGGCGCAGCGCACCACCCCACTCAGGCTGCCATGGCATATCGGGATCAGTCAGGTACAGAATGTAGCTGACCCTCCGGCTCCCAATCACATCGTCGTGGCACAGGAGAAAGC
Source organism: Claviceps aff. purpurea (assembly GCA_018361025.1). Lineage (NCBI taxonomy): Eukaryota > Fungi > Ascomycota > Sordariomycetes > Hypocreales > Clavicipitaceae > Claviceps > Claviceps aff. purpurea. The sequence goes on from SRRH01000144.1 coordinate 16,868, forward strand.
ATCCCGGGGAGTATACGTTGACGGCCATGTCCGTCTTTTTGGCACTGAGCGGGCCGCAGCCCGTAATGTCGGAGACGTAGTTTCGAAAGGTTTCCGAGTAAAGCGCGTCTCGCAGGGCCAGCAAGGATGGCACCTTTGCCACCAGCTCGGGATCGAGGCCATCGATGTTGGCAAGGTCGCCGGATTGGTGAATCTTATAAATGTCCGTCTCCTTGAGTGTGTATTGCAAATTGTTGCATACCTCGTCTCGTACCGACCGCAGCAGAGTGTCGTCCACGAGCTCGTGGATCACGGCGTGCTTATAGGGCGCCGAGCTCGCATACTCCTTCGTGTAAGCATCTCGAACCGATGTGTCAAACAGGCCGTTGCGAAACCGGTTTTGTATTGTCTCGGTGGATGGAGCTAAGCGGTAGAACGTTTACCATTAGTTTCTCTTCGATACTCGGAATAAAGCAGAAATATACAACATCCAGCAGTCCGGTGATCAGGTCATCTCGGCGATCTTCAAAGTGTATGATATTTCGCACGTTTGCACAAGGAGGGAACACCGTGGTGCTTGCAAATAATAAGTAAAGCTCAAGCGCTTGATACCACAGGTATAAAACTGGGAACGTACAAGTCTTGGATTTCTTGTGGCTGCCTGGCGAGCCAGAAGAGTCCAGCGAGCCAACAACTTCGTCTTCTGCCTTTCTCTTCATTGTGACAAAAGCTCCGGAAAAGAACCGTGGTATTCGCAGAACCTCGAGTCTCTATAACAACACAGATAAAGACTGTGCAGAGACAAAGGTGAGCGGAAAGCCGAATAGAACAACGATTTCGTGGCTCGATGTATGAGTCGACGCGGGTGGCGGATTTGTAAGTAAAAGAAAAAACTTGAAGCGATCAAGGATTGCAAGTCGTCGAGGTGGGCCAATGGTTGCTGTCAGATCGGCAGCTGTCCCTGTCTCGGTGAGAGTTGGAATTTTTTTCTGGGCCTCGAGTCGCGTCCACGCTGCTCCTCTTTATAGCCGCGTCTATGGCTCCTTGCCTCACGCTTTTCACCACCAGCTTGGCGATCGGCTTTCAAGCATATGCAGTGCGTCTGCAGGTGCATTTGCGTATGCATGGCGTGTCTCGACGCCCTCCGCCCTCGTAATATCGTCTTGCCAAACGCAGCCGTGGTCAGCACCGATGCTCCCAGCCTCCCGTCTTCCCGTCACACAACTGCGTCGCATCATGTATCGGCATTTCCTAGGGATGTATGTATCACCATTCGTGAGCCTTTAATCAGACCACTCAGACGCAGATGCTCGCTCCGCGCATCCCAGGAGACGCTGCAAGCCAATGGGGAAGCGCCCAGACGGTAATTACGGCGGAAACTACTCCGTAGAGCGGCTTCTAAGTTCTGTGTATGGGCTTGTATTCATGTTTGTCTTTGCCCATTTTCGTTCGCCTCGAGTCAGCGCATCATTGTCATGTATGTACGGATGCCCTCATGCACGAACACTACCGCGTGGAAGAGCGTGGAAGAGCGTGGAAGAGCGTGAAAGTACTGTATTGGTCAACCCTTTCCAGTGGAGGCCATTGGTCTGGGTGCAACCGTGCAAGACAGATGGTCGGCGCTTGGAGTCGTGCGTGGTTGGTCTGAGGTTGGATCTAAGCTGGCCATTCACGAATCACGCTATTTTATGCAGACGCACGCCGTGTAGTCTGGACATGTGATCTTTTTGGGGGTTGAGCCAGTGAACGCGGAAAGAAAGGTACTGTACGTATGGTATGGATGAAGTGGTGAGGCTGGAAAGGCTGGGACAATTAGGTGGTGCATGTCCTTAAATTAAGCAAAGGCCCAGGGAGCCACGCTGTCTTGCTCGCATAGATGCGGGGGACGGCATCGACGGACGGGCAGACGGAGTGATTAAACGAGGCTGTACGGGCCGTTGGACAGGGCTACTCTACATACTGACGCCCATGACGGGACGTCACAAGCGCCTGCATCCAAGAGCACAAGAACGCAATTATGTAAAGACTGTGAATCTGTGATAGAGCATATTAATCACATCATACACCACACCGAAACGCCTCGTGCTCCACCATTGGCTGTCACTGCCGCGAACCGCCCGTCGTCGCCTTCCGCTTGCGTCGATTATTATTATTTCTCCTCTCGGCACCGGCAACAATAGGTCTAAAGCAAGGCCACAACGGCCACGACGGCACCCAGTACTCCGCCAGCGTTGGCATAGGGCGCAGCGGCAGCATTCGTCTTGGACGCAGCGGGTGCCTCAGAGCCCGAGGCAGATGTCTGCGAGCCGCTGGCAGTCGGCGTCGCAGTAGCAGCGGCGGCGCCGCTGCTGCTGCTGGCCCCCGAGGAAGCCGCATTCTTTTTGCAGATGAGCTCCTTGGGCGTCTTGACGCCGCTGGCATTGCACAGGCCCGCCGCGAAATCGATGGTCGATTTGATGTCGTCCTTGCTGCAGTCCTTCTCCAGACAGCAGGAGATGCCGCTAAGGAACTCCTGGTTGCCGCAGACGCAGGCAATGTCGGCGGGCGCGCAGCCAGCAATGTTGGTCCCGGTGATGTAGGAGCTGACACAGGAGTACTGTCAACAACAGCCAGCCGATTAGTTTATGTTGGCAGCGCGTAAATGTTAGGAGGGTTGCAGCGAAGGGGAGGGGCGCTTCCGCGGGAAGCCGTCTTACAGCGCATTTAGGGATCTTGTCGAGTTGGGGGACCTGGGCGGCCACGAAGCCCGTGGCGACGGCCAGGGCAATTACGGCGGACTTCATGATGAGGGAAGGTTTCTGGTAATTAGGTCGCGGAAAAGGGATATAGATAGCCGGCACTGCACAGACGTAGGATGTGATATGGTCCAGGAACACAAGTCAATGGAGAAGAGAGGGAAAAATGCATGTAGGATACAGAACACAGTAGCGGATCGGAGTGGGTGGGCGCTGCATGAGGATAGGTACTGAAATCTGCAGGTACTCTGAGGGGGGCGTGTCTGGCACTTGCCTCAAAGGGTTGTCGGGGTTTCGGACTCTGGGGTCTCCCAGCCGGTGCTGCCGGAAATCGCTGCTTGCGTCCTCCCGCGGAAAAGGCGGAGACTCGAGAAGGCATACGGAGTATCCGGTGGCATCACGTGCATAGAGTCCAGGTTCTGGTCATGTGCCTGTTCATGTGCCACTGCTACGACGATAAAGTCAGCACTACAATTTGTGCATCCAAGAGGTGTCAATGGATTCGTCGGCAGTTCAACTTTGAACTTCATACATACCAGGCTGCCACATGTTGCCCAAGTGCTCAATGCAATGCAGGATCAGGCAGTGCGGGGAGAACGGGGGTGCAAGGTGTGCACTGTACATACCTACATACCTAGGTACGTATGTACTGAAGGCTACATAGTCCGATCCGACTCCTATGTACACCTTGATTACGTAGGTACCTAAGCAGAGATCTGTACTGAGTTTACTCCGTAGTGCCGCGCACCTACAGGCTACACCTGAGCCCGTGTTCACCTAGCCCAGGAGTACTTGAATATGCGTACACACGCCCCCGAGTATATCCATCATTCCCTGCGGTGCCCGACGGAGCCTGCCCGAAAGGATTTCTTCACGAATCCCAATCCCTCTCTCTCGGCCACGAACCTTACCGGATAACTCTCCGTCCAGGACCCCCTTCCGTCTTCCGTCTGCCGTTTGCCGTCTGCACGTCTGGGGGAAACACGATCCGCCTCCCCGGGGACCCGGACCTGGGAGCTACAGCCTACAGGGCACGTCTCCGACCCCTCCGGCGAACCCGGTCTTTGGCCCACAGACGAAGCCATCGCCAACATTGACGACCATTTTGGGGAACAGCGTACCCTACATACACTGTATGCGCACTGTGCGACGTCAAAACCTTCCCTCAAGGAAGATATCCCATGTAAAAACAGGCCCCTCGCAAGCTTCGGAACGTGGATGTGTATTTATGCCGTAGAGCGTCGCGGGGCGTTCGCCGTTGGCCTCATATAGCTCACAACAATATCCAAGCTGGCTGCTGTAGCCGTGGCCCTGAAGATACCACCGACGTGAAAGAAGTCATGTATGTATGTATGTACATTCATACCTACCAATATAGGTACCTACATGTAGACGCCCCCCTCCGTCCCGATCCCCTGGTCTTGAAGGGAATCCCCCCGTCCGGAGCATCGGGTTTGATCCTTCCCCTGCATCGACTGTCCATGCTTGTGAGGCTTGTGAGCGACAAACGGTCTGCCAGGGTACATATGCCCTCACGTCCATGTCCTATACGTTCCGTGTGCTATACATCGGTATCGTGGACCCTGCAAAAAACGCACACGCGTACTCTCCTGGGTGTTTGGAACGGAAGTTTGTATAACGGGGAACATGCTGCAAATATCGTTTATGCCGTGCACCAGGGTCATGTATCTACTAATCATGGGGACAGGAATACTGAGAGGGAAAGGAAGCCATTCAGGTGGCATGTCTGTCTTTACCCCTTCACCTCCCTTGATGTTTAGTGATGCGAAACAAGAAGCCCCCGTGATTTGCTTCTTCTTTTCGAAATCCCCATCCGAATGTTGCGTGTTGGTCTTTCATGCATAATCTGCCCCAAGTTAATTCCCCGCCAGGGCGAAAAAGAAAAAAGATGAGCAAATTAGAAGGGAACGGGGGATTTGGAGTGGTTTGAAAAGAAAGGACTGTATGCATGCGTGGAGAGTGTATTGTACCGACTCCAGACTCAGAGCGTGAGGTCTAGCAGGAATTCACATTCACAGATCAAGTAGGCATATCCTTCTGGGCGATGGCATTGGGCAAAAGGATCCAGCCTGGGAAGCATCCAATTATGACTTGCTCCAACGAGTCAGGACTCGTGAATGCTAAATTCGATGTTGTCTTCGTCCGAGCATACAAAAGGTAAAACCGGAGTGTGGGAGGTCTTGGGAAGTTGGGATTCGGGAACGACATCCTGTCCAGTTGGGCGCCACATTTGGGGAAAATGCTTGCTGACGTGGTATATCCTTGCTCGTTGTAGTCAAATCACTGACTCCTGAGTGAAGACAACCTCGGATCGTGACGACCTGCAGCGACTGACTGCCGCGAATCATTACGCCGCTCCGGTATGACGGCCAAGTTAAGTTGCCCAGTATCCTTTTCTCCTCACATCCGACTGGTTCGCTATGTATAATGTGCATAGCTGATGAACCGTGTCCGGCCACTGAAAATTTGTTTATAGCCATTCTGGCCAAAATTAGCTTTAAATTTCATAGCTATGGAGTTTGAGCTTCAATATGGGCATTTTTACCTTGACTTTGAATACGAACATCTAGGTACGATCATTTATAATATGTAGTATGGAAAGCTGTAGAGCATGGCCAACCCCCCTGTCCCTACGTCTTTATACATACGCTTCAACACGAGTGTCGCTGAAGCCTAAACATCCCATCAATCGTCATTTTATTCACATTTATTGGCTTGGCCGAGTCGATGCTTTAATTAAAATCTCGTTTCGCAAAGCTTGATTCATTGAGGTGTGTAGGCAATCCGAAACATTCTAGACGCCCCTCCCCCGTTGTCGTATTTCTTGGATATGGAGCAGCATTAGTGCTCTGCTGACCAGGATCCCCATTTTCATTCCAATCCCCTCCATCGCATTGGGGGTCTTTCTTATTCTTGTTCTTCTTCGGGCACGTATTTTCTTTGGCTTCCTCGCGATGTTGAATACTATCGTGTTTTTCGGTTCCTCTTGTTTGGGCACAGGTTGTCATTGGATTCTTCGTATGTCGTTTTCAATTTTGTTGTTATATGACGTTGAAGCCATTCACACCGGTCCTCACACCTTCTGTCCTTTCTTCAACATATCCGACATTTTGGGCGGTAGAACGAGCAAAGACCTGTCATTTCGCTTGTAAAACTCGCATAGAAACGCAGCTGTCTGTTCTGGGCTATCTTCGTGTAAGAAATGGCCAGCGTCTGCGAGTACCTGCAATGTGTATTTGCCTGTTTGCAAACAGGAGTTAGTGTCTGGTGAAGGCCTTTTCGCGAGCTCTTTTCGGTGTTGTTGCTCTTTTTTGATCATGCTTCTCAGTTCAGTTCTCTCTTACCTTGCATTTGACCAATAGTCAGTTCAGTATCCAGACGGTCGGTTCCCGCCAGTAACAAGAGCTTTCCTCCCTTTGCCGATAGAAACTTCTTGCTCAAACCCACAAACCAGCCTTCCCAGAAGGCTTGCGTCGCAGCTAAGTTGGTTCGCCATCTCCACGGCCGAGCAGGATCAATGGTCTCGTCCCGCCTCAACAGCGCGGGCACGGATGCGCGAGCAGACACAACATTCCGTATTGTACGTGACCGCACATGCCACTCAACAGCGGTCTCGACGCTGGAGAATCCACCAGGCCGCTTAGAGAGGTACGCCTGCATGCTCTTCAGAGCATCTATTGCGGAGCCTTCTACAACATCCAAGACGCCATAGCCCAGGAGCGTGTTACCCAAAGTGCCTCTTTGAGCCAGGTCCGTAACGACAGCGCCGCCTAATGAGTGGCCGACCAATACGATAGGTGGCATCTGTGGCCAACCCATGTGCTTCTGGGTCGAGAGAATCACGTGGTGCAAATCTCCGGACAATGTAGCCAGGCGTAGATCTAGCTCTGTGCCTTCGGGGGAAACAGTAGATCCATGGTCGCGACAGTCCACAGCAAGGATGCCCGCCGACGGGAGCCGATTCCGAATCTCGGAACTAACAACCGCAAAAGAAAGTCCGGACGAGCCAGCTCCGTGGTGCGCGACGAACAGGGGCCCCTTTCCGACGGGGGATGTCAAGTACACATGAAACTTGAGCCCCGGTAACTCATCGGACTCTACATAGAGCTCTCTCTCAAAGTAGGTTGTCCAAGGGATCGGCTCCAGAGTTTTACTCCGAGAAACCCTGCTCGAAGGATCAGTGGCTGTTTTGCTGGTGGCAGTATAGGGCAAGGCGAGGCAAGGGCGAGAGAGAGAGAGAGAGGGAGAGGGAGAGGGAGAGGGAGAGGGAGAGGGAGAGGGAGAGGGAGAGGGAGAGGGAGAGGGAGAGGGAGAGGGAGAGGGAGAGGGAGAGAGACAGAGACAGAGACAGAGACAGCGTGTGTGCCATGTATGCACCTTAAAGAGGCGAGCCAGAATCATAAATCGCGAAAAGAAGACAACACAGATAAATGGATGAAACAGAGTGATAAGAATGTATGCTATCCGGGTTCGAGTACTGACCCTTGGGGGCGAGCAAATAAACTCTGGCTCGGTTTCGGAATAACTGTGCTGGTCGACGACACGGACGATGTCGAAGAAGAGTCATCATCGCCTTTCTCAGAGATATTGGGCACTATGTCGCTAGTTTCTCCATCATTCTCCTCTTCATCCAGTTCCATAAACGGCTCCGCCGATATAAGTTCGACCTTTGACTTGGCCCATGCCCGCTGTAGATGGCTCATTTTGAATAGGTGCTCGCTCTTCTACACAGTCATTTGATGGGCGTCTCTCTGTGAGCGTATGAGCGGGACTGTATCCGTAAACAGAAGGGCGGTGACAGATCGCAAAGGAGTGGTGAAGCGACGTGGTTGGGGTGTTGGTGGGAAGTTGAAGGGGTCACGCACAACCCAATCCAGTATCAAGAGGTCCGGAGGATGCACATCCATGTGGTTCGGACCATGCCACCGCAAGAGGGAAAAAAAGACGCCGAGAATTCTCCCTCTTCTATTTTCGAGGACTCGGCGGGCCGTTGTAATGACGACTCACGAGGGATCAGTGGGAGAGGCCGATGGGCAAGTTGGCCGGCGATTTCGATATCAGAAGCCATCGCAAAATGCAAGCGGGGCATGACGGATACTGTGCGTACTGGCATTTTTACTGTGCTGCGTACCTCCTAGAACCGTTGTTGTAACTTGTGGGGTGCGAGGGTGTTGTTGCAGAAAGGTAGCTTCGCACTGTAGGCAGACTATCTTACCCTATAACAATACGCAGCGATCTTAGCCGCCTCGAGATTCCTCAAAACTTCTCGCCGATGGGGAGGAATAGGTACATACAGCCAATGGAGAACTTTCACGTACTACGTAGTACAAGTAACGTGCAACACATCCATCTGGTACAAAGCGACATCCATCTGGTACAAAGCGATGGGCCTTCCGAAAGGCAATGCTTCTGCTCGCCCTGTCTTAGCCTCAATATCAAGTTGACACTGGGGCACTGGCTTAATACATACATGCAATTCAGAAGATCCCCCGTTGTTCCATATTTTTCCACACAGGGAAACACCACCCAAAATTCCTCGAACACTGCTCAAGGCCAAGCCTACCATTGCGCGACCTTCACATGTCACTCGGGAGTCGGGCTATGTTGCCAAACTAGGCCAGGAATATGAAACAAAAAGCAAACAAAGAGACAAATAAGAAAAAGCAGAAAAATGAAAGAGAAGATCCAAAAGCAACAAAAGAAACACAAAACAAAATGTGAAATGACAGATGCAAAGCCATCCCACTGCCTCGGAGACTGACCCATCAACTGCAGTCTGCCCGCGGTCTATTGTCGTGTACTCTGCATATTGGTGAGGAGAAATAGGTACCGATGCCTGGGACAGCTAGTGCAGCCCATCGCAGCGACGCAGCCCAACGTCTAGGTACATATGATGAGAAGGACTTAAAACGGGGAGCAGAAGAAGAGGAGACAAACAAAGGAAAAAGAAGCAGCGGAAGAGGGGGAATGGGGGGCCCCAGGAGATCCCGGTCATAATGTGATGACCATGACGATAAGAAGCGGATGCCGACGTATCCTACCTGCAGTACATACCGAGTTACCCGTAAAACCAACCGGCATACGAACCTGGAATCCGAATCGCCCAAGAAAGAAGTCAATGGGTCGGTCGAGTGAGCATTCGTCCAACAAAAGACATGCTTCGTGAGCAGGTACACCGTGGATGGAGAAGGTACGCCCAAGTTTGTTGGGTCGTCGGTACTCAGTTTGTTCTTTTCGCGTGGGGACCGGTCTGGTTGGCACTCCGTAGATGTTGATCCCCAAAGGTACATGAGATGGGCAAGGATTGACGTCGTAACGTGGAAACCTGCCCAGGTATGTACCTACATACATATGTATCTAGGTACCATGTGGGTAGGGTACCTAGGTAATAGCAAGTCTGCTTCTATCGTACGTGCCCCGATCAAAGCGCTGTCTATCTGGGGTGTAAACTTGCATTTGTGCTGCCCACGCGCTCGATTTCGGTGCGACGTGCGTGGAGACTGGCTGGACACGAGAGAATTTACCAACGCTAAAAGCCTTCCGGACTTGGAGGGTTGGCACGAAAAAGTCGAGGCACCGATGTACTCCGTAGCTTTCCCTTTAGTCTGACGACCTCGCTCTGATGATACCTGATTCTGACGAGGCAGTGAGGTCATTTTACGACGACTCCCAGCAATATACATACAGAAGTGCTATGATGCCATGCCGATCTTGGCATTTCTTTCAAAATTGGGACCACTGAGGATCGTATCGAGATGATGTCTATTTTGGAAAATGAAGGAGCGCGCGAAAGACTCAGAAGACGACTTCATGATCGAAGACTTGTCCAGGAGACCAGGACCAGCTTTCTTCTTGTGAGAGGTCGTCCACAGGCGTGGCAACACTACCGGCATGGCCGAGGATGGCACATGAGACATTGACTCGCTCAAACAGGCCATAGATGGTCAATTCAGATACATCACGTATGGAGAAGTACTCAGTAAAAGGAGAAGAGGAAAATAACCCCATGGCTCCAATGTAGCTCATCAAAGCCATCTCCGTCTCAGCCGGGCGGCCCGGGCCCCAAGTTGTAGGTACCGCAAGGGCCTGTTGCGTGGCTGAATGCAGAAGCTTAAGCTCGAAGCCAGGCGGTCGGGTCCGTGGGACTGCATCCCAAGAGTGCTATGCAAGGCTGGCTGCGAGCGGAGATGAGGTTATAGTGGCAACATGTGCCACAGTTGTCCAGATTTGTGGTTTGTGCTCTATGACAGAGACGATGGTGCTATCGACTCCGAGCTGAGCATGAGAGCGAGGCTTTCTTCCAAGATGGGAAAATCATGACTTGGACGAGCTGAGAAGCCGAGAAGCTTCTTAGCTGGGTAGCTGATTACATTCGATAGGCTCATGAAGGCCGGATGTTTTGGTATTGGCTATAATAAGTCATCGGTCTGTCAGACGGCGTGCGTGGCTCTCAGCGTCTATTTTGTCAAATAAATGGATGCGATGCCTTAACGACTCAGTTAATCAGTCTGAGCTAAGGAGGATTTCATGCGGCAAACCAGTCGATCCCAATGTCTCCTGCGAACTAATTGCAAGTTGATTGAGGTTGAAGGTGCCGTTGCTGATGTGAGCGTAGCTCCTTCGTTGCTAAAACTCCAGATAGGTATACATTGTTGTATTCCAATGTGTATAAGAGAACAATCCATTGGCCGATCGTCTTTGGGGCCATCCATTCAGCACCACACACCCGTCGGCTAGGCAGGAGATGGGTGGGTGGATGGATGATGTGGTGTTGTTGAGGCGGGCCGAATTCACCGGGCTCCTCTGTGGATTCTTGAATCCAGGTGAAGGAGATCGAGGATATCGGAGAGAATGATGGCGGCACTGACGGATACCGTGCATTCGGCTTTCCGGAGAGATATGAAGCGCGCGGACCAGGGAATTTCCGTCCATGGACCATGCATGGAGGCTGGAGCTAAGCATAATAAGCCAAAGGAAAGACAAGCAATTCGTCACAGTGGAGTGTCCAATGAAGTGGACCACGCAGCATGCAAGCCGCCGGAAAGGTCGTTATCGAATTCCACCTCGCGATGACAATGTACCTACGTGCGATGAGGTGCTTCTTTCTGTAGGTCTAGATGGCCAATTGAGGCAAGTATTGCGGGCGAGGCCTTCGGAGGGCGGAGCGCACTAATTCTCTTCGATGATTATCGTGTCGGAAGAACGGTACGAGACGCAGTTCATGAAAGACCCTAATTCAGACTCATATCGCGTGAAGTCGTCATTATTCGCATCACGATGCCACATGCTGTTCTTCATCTCCACCCTCTTTTGCACCTCTCCATGCATTGATGCGCTGATGCGTCCATAAAGCGCAGTCAATAGGCTGCTGATTGGACATGGGCGACGTCGTGCGTATCAAGCTTTGAAATTGCAATTTAATGCACGGCATCAGGTTGATTCATGGCTGATAACGCTGATAATGCTGCTGCTTGATGGCTCGGCCCGTACGTTATACATACCCCTTTGGCCCTTGGAAAGTTCCTTTATGTCGGCCTTTGTGCCATCGCGAATCCACTGCATGATGCATCTGTTTGAAGAGTTGGTCGACTGCTAGTAATCATATTGTAGTTTGGGTACACGACAATGTAGTTTGGGTATATCGATGCATACCTATCTTTTCGGCAGATGCATCCACACTCCAAGTCTCCTCTCCTTGCACAGCATGAACAGGGATGCGAGATTATGTTGCACCGCATGGTAGCCGAGTGATTTGAAAGCGATGCAGTAGGCAGTCCGTATGTAGGCACTTCGGTTTAATCTCTGTTTCTTACTAGCCACTGACAAGCATTGAATCGGAAATATTCCCGCTCGGAGTCGTTGATGGAATAGTTCACCTGCTTTTCTGGTGATAAGCTTCCCCGGTAGTTACTAGTTCTGAGCAGTGTTGGACTTGTAGGTACTACCGTACTAGTAACAAACTAGCTAGTGTGCAGGGCCGAAGCCGAGCACTACTAACTAGGCGTAGGTAGGCAGAGGAGGAGCGCGAAAGCCTTCTGGTCGGAGAATAAAACGATGACTCCCGTTACCTAGACCGATTCTATTGCACCTACAGATGAGGCAATACGTACCTAGGCATGGGAAGCATGCCCTGGCCTCCCCTGCCCGTGGGATTCTCCTCAACTCCCTCTCACCGCCCAATGTGCTCTGAAAGACTCCCAGCCAAATGAAATCGGATGCCGAAGATGACCCCCAAATGAGCTGCTGCATAATGCAAAGGCACGATGATGATCACTTAGCATCATAAGCGGTAGGGTATGTCCGGTTCTTCAGATGCTCTGGACCCCAATGAGCCCCAATGAGCAAGCAAAGTGGTAGAATTGACCCTATGTTACTGACTCTGTCCAGCAGCGCAGGCGGAAGTGGACGTTGTAGGCACACGTTCGTAAATTGGGCGTTTGCAACGTACTTACACTTGCATGCATATATGCATGCGTTTTCTATTTGATGCGACTTGCTCGTCTAGACGGCCCCATTCTCTCCTCAAAGATGCGTTCGCATACCTACCTAGGTACTCCGTACATACGTGTGAAAGGCCGGTTTCTGGGGTCTCGCGGGGTGGATCAAGCTGTTGTATTCCGTAAGCGTTATTTCTTAGTCCTGTTGTTCTTGGAAGCAACGATCAAGTCGCATTTCTGGACGTCGCTATGCGTAATACGGAAATAAACACTTGTGACTGCGCGGCTATCCAACAAGATGATTTGCCCATCTACCTACAGCTGAACAGGCCAAGATAAGGTACGGACTTGACCAAGCTGGGCAGATGCAACAGGCAACAGGCAGAACTCGCCCGCATACCAGCTTGCCTAGACAATAACAGGCCAAGGGATTCACAGGATGGAGCCGACGAGTGGCGGAACGCAACTGCATCGAGTCTAAAAGGTGTACTCCGTACCTAGCGCAGCGTATTCGATCTCCGTACTCCGTACTCCGTAGCAGGGTACCTATCTTGTCAGCTCCGGAAAGAGCAACAAGTGCAACGTCCAGTCGCATTGAAGCAACGGCCCCTTGCCAACGTCAGAAAAGCGGTTACTGTTCGGTGTCAGCCAGGACTCAGGAGAAGGCCATTTTGGAAACGGGCGGTCATCCATCCGGGCGCAAACCCTTCGGGTCATATCGTAGCCGAAGCTAGATGCACCGCGCTTGAAGCAAGCATAGCCTCCGCCCATGTTGTCTGTGTCGAGGGCCTGATGCAAAAGCGAACGAAGCAAGAGCAGAAGCTCTGTCGAACGTGTGTGGCTTCAAGCTTGGAAGTTGGGGTTGCTTTGGGTTGCTGACTTTGTGCATTGCGGAGTCGAGGAGCCTCGAGGGCAGAGCAGAAGCACTGGGCAGCATGCGGTCTGAGAGCGGCCGGATGGGGAAGTGCGGGTCCCTTGCGCCTTCCTGTTCCTTTTTCAGTTGTCCAAGTCTGGCGTCGGTGGCCTCCACTCTCTGCAAGCACAACCCGCCCAGGCCGGATGCCCAAACCTTCGGCCCATTTCCGCACATGGCCCGGACGAGATTTGTCTACAAGTTGTCAATCCGTGGCCACCTATCTTGTACTTTTGTGCGTCTTTTTTCTGCGAAAACGTTCATGGCTTGTTGTGTATCGCGATTCGCCAGGCAGGGAGAGCCGGCAGGGTTTTGTCGACTAAATTGTGATTGGGCCTCGGCACCATCCCGACGCGGCCGAGTCCTAGTCGAGAATGTGCAAACCGCGATACATATGCACGATGAACGTGCCTCGCCTGCGGCTGCAGACTGCAGACTGCAGACTCGTCACTCCAGACTCCAGACTCCAGACTTCATGGTGACTACATCTCGGCCGAAGGGGGGAGCACCCATGCGTGGAGCGAAATCCCGAAGCACCCTTCACTCGACTTGACTCCGGCCATCTGCTTTGGTCGAGCGTCAGTTCCCCGAACGTCCGGGGTCGGTTCAGGCTAGTAACTTGTAAGATCTCTGCTACCGAAAATTAAGATGCACGTGCACGCACGCAGACAAAGGAAGTAGGTTTGTAAATATGTAGACGAAGGAGTCCCAAAGTGAGCCAAGTGGGATTTGAGAAAGCGTCACCATCATGAGCAAGCTCCTGTATTTCGCGACTATTGGCGATAACCCTCAAAATGAAAGGAGAGACGATTAACAATTGTACAAACAATACAGCCGCTGGTAAGATTTCTGTACGAAGTTGCATTCATACCAAAGGTCTCAGGTAACCAAAAATCCACATGTCGATTCATACCTAAGTATGGATTCTGCTAGAGCCGTAGATCTATCATGGCGCACTCGTTGCACTTGCTTCTGGATGCTCCCGTCCTTCGTTCGCGTGAATGGCCTCTACTCTGTAAAGTCATTAAATTGTCTTGTGCACACGTTTCGAATCCGCCCTGACAGGTTGCCTGCATCATCGTCGTCTTGATGTCAACAAAGCCGCCTGCCGGAGGGACCTGCGTCATGAGCGTCGCGTCAGGCAAGGCCATCGGCGGACTCGGTGCTACTTTATTTATGAGAGAGACGCCCATGATGCATGGATGTACATACTCGTGATGTATACTCATGCAAGTTGCAACCCACACTCATCGAGCTGGTCATGCCAGGCACGACCAGTCGGGCACCGAATCAACCGCGCGTTCCTTCCTGAGTTTCCAGAGGCAGAGAGGCAAAAGAACGCGACAGAGACACTCGTCTTCATTCTCTCCTTCACAGTGCTGAGTGATTTCGCCAAACCATAACGAATACATAGGAGGTCTGTCCTTTGCCAACTACGTAACACGATTCCACCCTTGAAGCTAGCCGCCGCCCAAGTTGCCGGTCACGGTTCGGACAGAGCCGAACAACTTCGAGCACAGATTGGCAATTGTCAGCAACGCCTGATGTGGCTTTGGGACATTGCAAAGCTTGTATCGCATGGCAAACGCCAATGTAAAATATCGGGGGCTCGCGGGAATCAGGCGAGGACTTGTCAGTACATAATTCAGTGATCCAGTGATCTAGTGATCTGCGTACGGTACGGAGCAGACGGAGCACCGCAAGAGATGACAAGGCGAGCCAGGATAGCGCGACGGCACTCATTATTAGTCGTGGCAGCTAAGTTCGCACTTGGCAAATCCGGTTCCCTGTTCCCTGCCCTTCGCGGTAAAAAGAAAATCGATTCGGCCAGGAATACCTAAAGTCGTTGCACCGAGCCCTTCAATGCCACCCCAGGCAGGGCTGGGCCTTCTGGGACCACACGGTGCAAGCCTCACGGTAACTCATGGCGTGGCGTCAAACCGTCCGCTGTCCGCCATGCGACGCGACTGCAGGCGCTAGGCATGTGAGCCCGGTTTCTAGCACAATCTCGAAGCTTGCGACTGGCAACGTCTGTGGGCGGTGGAAGTACAAGCGACAGCAAAGATTGACAGATCTTCAAGTATGTCTCGCGACGATATCATACGTACATTGGGGCACGACACTTCAAGAAGTCACCCTGTCTGCTAGCATCATGACCTACGGAGTAATTAGCCATGGACCGACAGGAGTCCGGGCCGCCGTCGATCAAACATATAATCGCAAAACGCTACACCTCATAGGGCTAGGAGTTGTGATGATTGAGTATAAAAAGCTGGGCAGTATGTACAATACCTACCACTGTCTAGGAGGTATGTACTCGGTATATGTGGACGGATGACAAGGGCCCCAGGCTGCTTCCGAGGCGCCATGCTTGGACTCCCGCTTCAAGTCTCCACTCATGCCACGCCTTGGTATCGGCGCTCTGGCACGGTGGCACCTGGATTGAGCTCCATTTCGAAAAAGGGTTTGCTCGGGTTTGCCCAAGATCTCAGACTCTCAGTAGCCAACAAATGGGACGTGGGTACGATGAACTCCAAGGAGCATAACTCCTACTCAACCGCAGCCTTTGCCCGCCCCAGTACAGAGTATGATTTGATGGATGGCACCGTCGCTTCGAAAGCTGAGGCCGAGGGACATCGCCGTTTCCTGCACATTTGTCTTGTCCAAAGAGAGTGCCATCTACATGTTCCAGTTATGGATGGCGAATGGGTGCCTAATGGAGCCAAGCGGGTCGGGGAGAAGCTTTCATGTCCTGCCTCGGAGTCTCAGAGAAAGGCTGGATCCGAAGCTACGAGTGCGGCCAAGGTACAAGCTGACATCGAGCATTCTGCCGCTGCCCAGTGCCAGATGCGACGGTTTGGTGAATGATGATGAGTTTCTTGTCATGGTTCATCCAGCCCCCAAAACACTTGCCTACGTGACAGCCCTAGACGACTTGGCTAAGTGGTCCATGGAAACGTGTGCTCGAAACCGGCATCCCCCACTCACGGCAGGTCAGGGGTGTAATTAAGTATGAGAAGGAGTGGGTGTCGAGATTAGAATTTGCCCACCAACGACTGGACAGGATATACAATGTGTCAAACTTTTCTGTGAAGCAAGCACTTGCACAGGTTACGCCGCAGCATAATGGCGGCACCCATGTTCAGCGCTGCTCATGCAACCACCACTTGGCTCGTCACGAATCCTCACGAACTACGGAGTACTAGGGGATGAGCAACGGAGTGTCCTTAGTTACATATTACTATTATGGATACAGAGTACACTTCAAGCTGTGTCAACAGGGTCCACCAAAGATGATGTGAAGGGACTCGTCGGTCCCCACCGCCAGCTCCCATCCACCAGCTTGAAGCACGTTATACGGACGTTCCATGACCATAGCGGCTCCAACAATCGGGATAGGGATGCAGAATGAACCTGCATGAGCAGTACAAGCTTGTAGACGCCAACCTCGGCGGCCAACTTGACTCTGAATTGACTCTTATCGCCGGTCACATGGCTGGTATCGTCTGTGTTCTGTTATTTCACATGAGGGAAAGAAGGAGCCAAGTTGTTGCTTCGACTCTATTGAAAAGAGAAATAAAAAGAGACGAAAAAGAAATGTCTCGTCCCCGCCCGCCAACTGCCATCTTAGAATGAGTATTTGCCGCCGCCACCCGCAAGCCTTAGCCCGGTAGATGTGACCGCCTTGCGCTGAATACTGGAATTGACAGGCATCGAATTCACCTCCAGCTAGTCCCCTCAGCGCTATATCTTCTTAGCCTTGTCATTCACTTTTGATATCTCGCTGTTCCAGTATCTACTATCTAGTCGTTGTCTGCTGTCGGGTTTGAAACATCTGGCAAGGTTTCAACTCGTCGGATTTTCCCCCTCACCATTCTTCCTCAGACAAGGCCCAGTTCATTTGTCTTTGACTACTGCCGGTACCGAACCTGTTCCTTTTCTCGCCTCAACATCCAACTCTGTCAAAGTTGCTTGCCGTTGCCTTGCCACATTAGAAGCTCACGCCACGTCCCGCTCCAGTCCACCTGCAGAGAAGGGGAGAATAAGCTGCTGGAAGACGTCCAATGAGAGACGTATACTGGCAGAACCCTTTCCTCTTTCATACTGTGCACCACTAGACTGGCCTTTCGTTTCTTTGCAACCCTTTCAGCTTGTCCTGCCTGCTACTTTAAGGTTCCTGCGCCGGTCACCTACCTTTTTTTCTTACCTTGGATGAGTCTGAGGTGTACAGCTTCAAAACTTGCATCGACGGCACCCGTTTGGAAAATTGTGCGACAAGACTTGCTTGGAGGAGCCACGGTCCGGAGTGTCTAACCACACTCTTCTCGAACTACTGCGAGGGCGCGATTATTGAGTATTGAACACTCATTCTGCATTGCCAGTTTCTTTCTTTATTATTTCTTCCTTCGGTTCCATCGGAATATAGAGCCAAACAACTTCTTGCGCTCGTGTCTCGTGGTCACGACCCTCGTTTGCCCGTCCCAAATCATCATTTGAAGCATTCCGGAACCTTGTCCTTCGCCTTCGCGCCATCATTACACAAGGCGGTCTTGTCAACATTCGACAAGGCTTTCCATTCACTTACGAAATCCGTCACCGTGGTCCGGGTTGCTCGTCACGTCTTGGTGCGAGTACGACAAGAGCATAAAAGGCCCAGGAAGTACCACCGACACGAAAACTGGCGGTCGACTAAATTGTTGGCGACGCTTCGCCGATTACAACATAGCGATCTCTACATTCTCCCATCTACCCACCCTTGAAACACCATTCAAATACACAAGATAGGCCCAAACTTGTCACAGAATCAAATGGCACAATTTGCGCCTTCGGCACACGAGGTAAGCCCCACACCACCAAAGTTGCTCAAATAAGCCTCATAGCTCGCATCGTTTTCCTAACACGTCGCCCAGAAGCGTACATTGAAAAGAAGTTATCACAGGGGAAGAATGGCTTCTTTGAAACATCCCAAAAGTCCTGACCCCATATTGAAGAGATCCTTTAGTACGCCAAATGCTAGCAAATTGGATAGCGAGGGAGGGGAGGACGTACATGCTCCGCGAACGACGGCCGCGGAGAAGAAACGTAATAAGCTTGGATATCACAGAACATCAATCGCTTGCAGTACGTTGAGCTTTCCCATTCTTTCTCGATGCGAAAAATGATGCGTGGTGGGTGCAACTAACGGGACGAAAACCGCAGGTCATTGCCGACGCAGGAAGATCCGGTGTATCGCATCGCCGGACACACCAAGTCGATGCGTCAACTGCATTCGATTAAAAAAGGAATGCAGCTTTTACCCAGTGGATCAACAGCCAGGCCCAGAAGCGCGAGCGAAAGTCGCATCACGGCAAAATGGCAATCCCAGCTCATCTTCAACTTCTTCTTCGTCTCCAGCAATCGGTACGGGAAGCCCCGTTGATGCCCCTCTCTCCACACTGAGGAGCATCATTTCTCCGCCTGGCTCCCAGCGAGGGCACGGTGACTGTTTTTCGGATGCGAGCGGTATGAATCAAGTCCCAGCAAGCAAGACAGCCATCGAGGAACCACCCACAAGAGCGTTTGCTAACGTCGTGTTCTGCTCAGTATCACCCAATGGAATCTCGCCAGGGAGTCGTTATGCATTCACACACGCGCCCCATGGCTGGGTATCGACAGACATGACGCCGATTGGCGTTACGAAACCTGATGAAATGTCTCTGCCCTGGGGCTACCCAACTGAGCCAGCAATGAGTGGGCAATTCTCTCCATACACACAAACGTCGTCCGCGTCGGTCGCTTGGACATCGGGGACATCGGAGACTGGATCGCATGACGAGCTTGCCTGGGGTGACTTTCCCAATCCAATAAGGTCGCTCTCCTACAGCGGGGAAAGTACAGACGGCCATCCACACGGTCCGTTCATGTCGTTGAACCAGGCGCACCCAACGTCTTCATACGAAAGACAGCAGCCCAACCTGTCCGACGTCTATTCACCGTATCCAACGACCGTGGCTGGCGTACCATCACATCCCATGGCTGTCGTGAACGGCGGGCCTACGCCCGTGATGCACACATCGACATTTACGTCAGGCGTGAATCCCTGGCAGCATCAGCAGCAAATTCTTGCTGCCCAAGGCCCGCATGCGACGTGGCAATACGGCGGAGGAAGCCCGTCCATATTGATGGACGAACAGCGAATGCCTGGGGTAGTACAAGCCCAATCCGGTATCTATTACTCCACCTGACTTGTTTTGATGTACATTGTCTTGGCCGCGAGACCTGCTAACGACGGTGACTCGTTCAGCGACGTTCTTGTCATATTGAGCCTTGACTGAATTGTGATGAGAGAGCGGTTCTCTGATAAGCCTGCACACACTCATGATGAGTGTATTGGGGTGACAGGCCTACTCTCGTAATCTCGTTCAGTTCGCGTCAGCTGGTATATCAGGGTAGGAAGCTTGACGGAAATCAGCATCCGAGCTACCCCCCTGTATCTTCTAGAGCCATCAAACGAACAAGACGAAAAAAAAAAACCAACCAAAAAGACAAGGCACACCCCAAAGCTACAACCGTTCTCACCAGGAACGTATCTAGGGGTCTTGTCGCTGGAAAGACACGATTCATACGACCGGCGTTCACTTTTCTTATTGTGTTTTTCCTAATCTCTGATTCAGACTTTTCTCACCTAATGACTCCTCGTTTAATGGATTGCTGTATGGGATAGTGGGACTGGGGGCGGGGAGTTAATCGCGTGAGATACGAACTACACAAGTTAGAAGGTACATCCGGGGACAAAAAGGGGGTCGGCCGGACACGCGCTGCATTTGGGAATCAGGGACTCTTGTACAAAAGAGGGTTCACTATACACGACGGAGAGTCCTGATGCAAGTCATTGGTTTTAGCCGGGAGGCTTTCCTACAGCCTACATTTTATTCGTTTTCTATTTCTCTCCATTTGTTCACCATTTTCTACTCTACCACACTTTATTTCTCTTCTTACCTTCATTTACCATCTTTCCTTTTCTTTCTTTTCTTTTTGACTAACTACCAGATGGTGCGACAGCTCTTCCTTTTTCCTTTCAAAGAATGACAAAATAGGAAAGTCAGAAAAAACACGAGTATAAAGTATACACGAGAACGCTTTGAATATAACGATTTTGAAAGTCGTGGCCGTCAAATAGTGTCAGTTCATGTTTTGCAGTGATTGAGTTTGGGGGATGGCGTCGAGATTGAGAATTCGAGATAGATTGTGAGGCCCCATGCGACGAATTCGAGAGGCGCCAATACAGATACCCGTGTGAGTGGACTGTGGCTTTGTGCACCCGTCACACGACATGGCCGAGTGTGAGGGAATTTCTTCCCTTGAACTCTTGCTAGAAGTATGATTCGATCATAAACGCCCGTTGCGTGTGATTATCCTTATTGTATTCGCGCCACATAGATGATAGTATCATAAATGATTGGGCCATAAACGCCCCAAGCAGCAGGTCAGTCACCCATCTCTCACGATCCTCGATCATCTCTCACGATGCTCGATCCCCAATTCACGATACCAGCCGCCACGTCAACACCATCAACACGACGTACGCCCCCAAACTCACCCCCGTCATCAACAGCACCGTATCTCCACTCGTCTTGAACTTGTTCCGCACTTGCACCTGCACCTGCACCTGCACGCGCCTATCCGCACCCATACCCGTGTCCGTGTCCATGTCCGTGCTCATATCCAGATCCAGATCCAGATCCCGAGTGGTAAAGAACTGCCGATTCCCCTGATAGCGCCGATACCCAGCCACAAGCAGCACTGCAAACCCATACACAGCAAACAGGGCGCCTATGGCGTAGAACTCCTCCGTAAAGATCTTGAGTATAACGAGTGCAAAGGAGAATTGGCCAAGCGCGGTGCGCATATACGCGCCCTCAAAAGTCCGTTGTGCGGCACGAACTTCGACCAGCCTTTTTTTATTTTATTTTATTATTATTACAGGTCCTCTTTTTTAGCACGCAGTGGTAAGTGTAGCAATTTCGGGAAGTATAGAGGGACTCACTCTTGGGAGGAGAGCACCATGGCTGGCTGAGGCTCTGAGGGATGAGGATGCTTGGGTAGGGGGTCTTGGGGGGTCGACTGCTTCATGTTGCGGGCATATCGGATTGTGGTCAGCCTTTGACTCGAAAGCAACTATTGTGTGTATGCTACCTGGGTAGGTACAGTATAACGTGAAGTCGCTCAAACGCGTAGGTAGGTATCATGAGGTCATGTCGTGCGGGTATGTAGCGGAAAAGAGGGGAGGAGTCTCGGCTTGGTGCGTCGGCATTTGAGTGTACGTAGAGGAGCAGGAGAAGATTTGTACCCGAAACATGGTCGCACGGCTTGATAGGCTGGCGAGAGGCTGTACCCGAAACATGGTCTTGATGTTTTTGTCTTGTCTTGTCTTGTCTTGTCTTGTCACGAAGGGGAAAAGGGGGAGGCAGGGCAGGGCAGGGCAGGGCAGGGCAGGGCAAGGGCGGAGAGAGACGAAGGCGCTAGAGAGCTGGGTTGGATTTAAACGAAGATGCATGGGCCGTGCCGACCGACGCATGAACCCGGGCCCGCCCCCGGATGCGGCGGCTTGAAGCGTACGGAGTAGAAGGTATGTAGGGGGAAATTCTAGAAGGAAGAGAGGCTCTTTTCTTTCTCGTTTTGGTGGTTTGGAGAGAGAGCAATTGCCAATGACTCCTTTTCGTTTAAGCTATGACGCGAGGGGGGAGCTAAGATTGTTCGGCGAGGTTCAATGGGGCTTAGTGCGCCGAGGGCCTGGGCCTGGCTGAGGCGCTTACAAGATAGGTACCCATCCACTGCAGAGTGGTACATAGGTACATACATGGTCGTGGAGACATCCAAATGCATCAATGCTCTTCGTTTCATGAACTATAAGGTTTGGCTTTTGGAGTTTGGTAGGTACATATCCTTTTGCATCTCGAGATGACCTGGGGGTTGCCTCTAAATATGCATTGTTGCTTCTGTTGGCTCTGTGCTAAAATGCACAATGGGAAGCATACATACCTTAATGTACGGAGTACCTACCTAAGGTACATATATACCTATCTGTACTCCGTACTTCGTAGAAGACATCTGTGGGCCCAACTAGGTACCCAACAGGCACCGCAGCAGCGCCCCTACAGGCTACATGGGAGAAACCTCCGAGAGAAAGGTTCTTTCAGAGTCCTCACTGCTCAGGGGGAGAAACTTCAAGATCTCCAGACTCCATGCCTAGCGATACCTGCGGGACGCAACGTGTTGGGCCGCTGGGCAAGGAGTGGCGTTGCACGAAAGAAGCTGATCAGTGCTGCCAACGGCCCCTCTAACGTTATGCTATGCCCATAAGTTATATGTAATATGTATAACAACAACCTTTGATGCAAAATGCCTCCCGAGTCCCCCGCTGATGGACCACAACAGAGTTCAAGCCAAGCACTGAAGCGAGTCCCATCTTTCGTTGCCAAGGAGGCTTACCTACTCCGTACGTACGGAGACAATACTTTGCAACTTGTGCAAAGTGGCTGGGGACCTGCTGATCTGATGCAGGGAGAGCAAGATGCTTGTAATGGTGGTACATGCTTACTCCGTACAGGCTACAGCGTTCGGGGCTCTCCGTAGGTCCCAGTGCTGGACGGAGGGCTCATCAATGGCACAACTGGGCTTGTAAGCATGGCAAAGTTCTCAAAGAGCTGGTCAACATCTGTTCCGTCGAGTAATAACTCGTGTCTGAAGCACCGATGCCATTCAGCCGCGCTTCATGCTCACAGAACTTAAAAGTCGTGATCAGACCCTCAGCCACCGCAAAGACCGCGAACTTCGAAGCACCGCCATCACCGGAGCGGAGCGGCTGTGGCTGTGGCGGCGCATTGCAAACTTCAAAGGCCGGACCCAAAACCCAGTTTCCACAAGGTTTTAACCTCACGTGGCCAACGCAGACGAGAACGACGACCACGACGACCATGGGCCAGCCGATGGCGGAGCATAATTATCGCATCCCAAGGCTGAATTGACACACAGGCACAGAGGCAGATCTGATGAAGGACACAAGCCACTGCTGACAGCCTGGCGGAGGCTGTGGCGTCCGTGGGAGTCTGGAGAAGCTTGGCTCGCGCCTTGCCACAGGAACTTCTTTCAGCTCTGCGCATCGCAAATCGAAAATGGCATCGCATACTCTGTACATGGCGCTTCAGTGTTCGCATACTGCACATGGAGTACATACAATGCCAGTCGACGGTGCATAATCCGTAAGCGAAATGGCCGCATGCTGTCTCCTGCAGCTTGGGCCGGCTTCTTAACACACTGGAGTTGACACAACAAGAGTCGAGACACGACATGGCCATTTTGGCAACACACAACACCAATCTGCACGGCTCCCTCCTCTTCGTCTTCCGCTTTCGCAGACCGAAGGCGTCGCTTGTCAACGCCAATCAACGCCAATCAACGCCTCATGCAGTTGGCTCAGTTGGCTCAGCCAGCAACATGAGCCCCTGCTTGTGACCCGGCCCTTTGCTCACCCGCATGCGAGTTGCATACCTAACCTAGGCATATTATCACCGAAATCTTACAGACAAGCAAGCTACCAGCCAGCAACGTTGCTTGTTTTCTGTTTCTGCCTTGCCATCATTGTATATCATCTTCTGCATCGCTGTCTGCCGGGGCCCTGGATTTCCTGCGACCACGATATCATGACTGCGAGTTCTGTCCAAGCACCTGCGTTTGTGCAAAGCCGGGACCCGATAAGCCGCACTACCCCAGCTTCGACCGTCGCGCGTCAGGGTCACCACACATTGTCATGTTACGCGACGGATGCTTTGAGCCTTTCGATAGACGACATGCACGTTACTGACGCCGGTACCCCTTGTGCAGAGCTTCTAGAGATTCCATCTAGTTCCAACGCAGCCTGGAGCTTTTATCCGTCTAGCGACTTCGGCGACTTCGACAACGATCCTTTCTTTGGCGCCGACTTCAATACTGTCGCTTCTGGTACACCGTCTTTTTTGGCTGACTCGGTCTGGGGTCAGACAGCTATCTCGTGTGATAATCAGATTGAAGTCGAGGACCACGCCGTGTCGTACCCTCTGACGCCCGCGCACACCGCATCTCTTTACGCCGCGTCGCCAAGACCTGAACACAAAGACGTCGTCGGACTGGTCGACGCGACGGAAACGCTACCCACGTCCATCTCACCGCGACAGCTCGAGAAGACCTCGACTCCCACCTCTATTACTGTTGACACTTCTGCGTTGACCCCAAGCCTGAGTACCAGTGGTGATTGCGCCAGTGAAGACGCTCTTGCGCCAGCGATTAGTCCCATGTATCCTCAGAGCCCAAGAGTGACCATCTCCGTCTGGGACAGGGATGATGCACCAGTTCAAACGTTTGAGCGGTTCTCGAATACAAGTCCTAGGACTGGCCGTGTTTCTGCGCCCGTGGCGCGCGACTCCATCTCCACAGCCCGTCATGACGGTCTTGAATCCACACGCCGCGGTTCTCTAGACGATTGGCGACAAGCGACAGGAACAAGACCCGGCGGCGTCGAGCCCCGGAAACGTTCGTCAGACAACGTGGCCAGTATCAACGAACTTGACGCGCAGCGCGCAGCAGATGAACGAAACGAAGACGTTGGGCGATGGCTCTCCAACAACATGGACGAAGTATCCGCCCCCGTGGAGAGATCTCCCGAAGAGATACACGCCCTTCAGAGCCCTGCAAACGATGACGGAATTCCGCTCGGCCACCACACCGAAAATCGATACGTACCCGGCCAGGCATATTTTGAGGGTCCGGGGGGAGACATTTCTGCGATTGATCGAGAGATTATTGCTTCGAGTCGCATATGGGCAGATGCACCGCGGCTGCCCAACATCCACACCGACGACCAAGGCAGACACCAACCAGAGACCTCCCAAGCCGCCATGGCACGCTTCGAGAGACTGTGTCGAGACAACGATTCTGTGCTTTCGAGATCGGCGACGTGGGGTACTCGAAGACGTAGTTTCCCAAGTGGCTTGGAGACCGAAGAAGCAGAGGTGACGAGCGGGAATTTCCTCAAGAGGCTATCCATTATCAGTCCTCGCGGTCAAAACGGCCAGAGCGGGGAGAAGACAACGAGCAAGCCTGGCAGCTTTCTCCGAGATCTTCGAGGACTCGTGAGACGGACGAGCGTGAATCAATTGCGGAAAAGATCGCGGAGTCGCTCGCGAGGCCACTCTGTTAATGGTCAGAGGGAAGAGGTCTGCACTGATGAAGGCGAGACGGGACAGAGCGTCCAGCGTGATGGCGCTTCGCCGCACCTTTCACTGCCTGTGAGGAGCCCGAGCAGCGGCAAGAAGAGTTCTGGTCAGAGCATCAACACAACGCTGGCGTCCATGGGACAGAATCTTGCATCGATATGGACAGGCGGTCATTTCCGCAGCGGCTCTGTCGGCGGAGTCTCGAGGGTGCCGTCCCCCGGGGCTTCGGGCGGCGGCTTGACAGTGAAGAACTCTGTACGTCGCCCGAGGAGCAAATCGGAGATACCCCAGTCCTCGACAAGTTCCGTGGGAATGGAGAGCGTGTCAGGTCTTGCCAATATGTGGCGCAGACCTAGTGTTCGTCCGGTTACGTCTGTGAGAAGGGGGAAGGAGTCTCGTTCTGTCGCTGTCACTGCGACTACCGCTGCCCCGGCCCCTGCTGCTGCTGATGATGAAGACGATGACGATGAAGACGAACCATACGAGGACAATACCTCGCATATCCAGTCCAACTACATCGAAGACTTCACACCCAACTTCGCCGGACTTAGGCAGCACATCTCAAAGCTGAACCCCGTCATGGGAAAAAAGCAGGAATACCTCCTAGACAGGATCGCACACCACCAAGTCCAACGATACAAAAAACTCCTGACCGCCAAAGTCGAACACCTCCGCCAGGGTCCCAACTGCCCGTCCGGCACATTATGCACGACAGCCCCCAACGCCCTCAACACCGCTCTTCCCACCGAAATAGACCACGAGGACAGTCCAAGTCCAAGTCCATCTCCCGAGTGCAACATCCACTTAGACACGTTCCCAACAGGAATCCCCTTCCCCCCCGTGCAGTATTTCCCCTCTGAATTCGAATGCCCGCTCTGCTACGAAAAGAAAAAGTGCCAGAAACCATCCGACTGGACCAAGCATGTGCATGAGGACCTCCAGCCCTTCACCTGCACATGGGCCTCCTGCCGGGACGCCACCAAGATGTTCAAGCGCAAAGCAGACTGGGTGCGGCACGAAAACGAGGGCCACCGCCATTTAGAATGGTGGATGTGTGACATTGACGGCTGCAGACATACATGCTACCGCCGGGATAACTTCCTGCAGCATCTCGTGCGGGAGCATAAATATGCGGAGCCGAGAGTCAAGACTAGGGCTGCTGTGAAGTTTTCCGGTGGTGGTGGTGCAGGTGCCGGTGCAGGGGTCAGTGCAGGGATGTTGGAACCGGCGTGGCAGAAAGTCGAGCAATGCCATGTTGAGACGAGTGTTCGTCCGCAGGATGAGCCGTGTCGGTTCTGTGGGGATGTATTTCCGACGTGGAAGAAGTTGACGGTGCATTTGGGGAAGCATATGGAGAGGATTGCGCTTTCGGTGTTGAGGGCGGTGGAGGTGGAGGTGGCGGCGGGGGGTGTTTCTGCGGAGACGGTGGTTAGTCCGGTGGAGGAGTCTGGGTTGGGACAGAATTTGGAGATTCTTTTCGTGGAGGGTGCTCGGGGGGCTGGGGGGGCGATTGTGGGAGGATGTGGCGAGGAGCAGGAGAAGCAGAAGAAGCAGAAGAAGCAGCAGCAAGAGCAAGAGCAAGAACAAGAACAACGACAGCAGCAGCAGCAGCAGCAGCAGCTATTACGACACAGCTATGATGGCCAGCACGGTACCAGTCTTCGACCTCCTAATCTATTCGCATTTCCTGTCTTGCCCACGGGATCTGAATCGTACCAGCAGCAGCAGCAGACATACAATGGCCGCTTTGAGGACATAGTATTTGGCATCCAACCATCAAATTTCACCCAAATACCACGGATAGCTCCAGGATACAACACCACCCAGCCCGTGCAGGGGATACCGTCTGCCCATGCGGCCGATTACCTCTCTTTTGCTTCGTCTTCCAAGGATGCCAACAACGGGACTGGCACTGGCGCCAGCACCAGTACCAACAAGACCGACAGCGATAGCAACTTCATGTACATGCCTACGAGCGCTGATGTAGAGCCCTTTCCGCAATATAGCACGAATGTACTCGGACTGCAGGACACTGGACATGCGGAGAGGGGCGGCCAGCTCAGCGGCCAGCTCAGCGGCCATATTGGGTATGATAGTATGATGGATGTAGCGAGCGTTCGGGGAAATTCCTTTGAGGGTTATGAGACAGGTTTGTATTCATATGCGCTTCCAGCGGATTTAAATCCCGGGAGGGGGGAGAGCGGCCAGCAACAGCAGCAGCAGCAGCAGCAGCAGCAGCAGCAGCAGCAGCAGCAGCAGCAGCAGCAGCAGCAGCAGCAGCAGCAGTGCGACACATGGAATGATGAGCATGGGCGCGCATTTATGCGGTAGAGCGGCGTGTGCTTTTCTTCACTGAGAGATCTTTCTCTGTTTCTCGTTTTCCTTTTTTTTCCCTCTTTGCAAGAGCATATTGTCGTGGTATCAGAATCACTGGCGCAAGGCTATAGAAACAGACATGTTCCTTTTGATGTTCATATTTTCTGATGTCCTATTTCCCGTTTTCTGCTTCTGGTCGTTTAGATATTCGGCTGGTTCGGTGGTAGTGTCTGGGACAGCCGCCTCGGTTGCTTCGGCCCTCGGGAACGGGCCGAGTTCCGTGGCCGTCGCCGTTGTGTAGGTATCGGGATCCCGAGTCAGTATGCAGTTGATTGGAATGTGACGAAGCTTTGATGGCAGTAGACGGATGACCTTGGCTGGTGTAAGTGCCAGTAGGTAGTGCTGGTTTATCATGAGAGCGTTAAGTTCTGCGTGCTGCAGCCTGCTCGAGAGAATACCGCACATAACGCACGTTCATATGCGTGCTCTCGCAGTCAAGGTATTGGGAATGTGAAGCGCTTGACACGAGAATGGGGGACGACGCACAAGATTCATGTGGGCTTGAAGCTTGATGAAGAACACCTGGTCTGAGATGAATGCGAAACATGTCCAGGGTGGAAGTCGCCGGTGTACAGGGGGTCTGGTCGGACTGGTCCTGTAGAAACTCGTGTTGGCGATGACCATGCCCGGTCCGTGGTGCTTGGTGTTCCCGATTTTAGAGTGCCTTTTGGTGCCTGTTACATACATACTGCTGAAGTTAACCCTGAAGTTAACCCTGCTATGTTCCCTCTGCAACACCCCCGCGCCGCGACAAAATTTGCGTGGCACTGTGCACATCATGATTCATCTATTCTCTCAACAGAACGAGTAAACGCCATCATGGATTGCAACAAACCCTACTCCGTAGCCTTGAGGGCTAACAACGCTGAGGCTGAAGATTCGCCTGCTCAACCAAAACAGAACAAAAACATCGATTATGTCCTACCAAGTCTACTCGTTTGACGGCCTTGACAACACTCGCAAAGTTTTCATCGCGATCACCGCGCAGTCAAAATTACGACTTCAAGTGCACAGCGCACCCATCAGAAATGGACCTACCGTGTAAGGTCGAGCAGCATGACGAAGATCTGTCTCTCGACCTATCGGCGCACAATCGTTACCGCCGTCGAACGCCTGCCTGGAGACGTGACATTCTTGTTGGCCTCACACCCACTCCGTCCTCCGCGTAGGTTTCAGACAGCATTCTCAACCACTGCTTCCTTTCGAAAAGGGCAATCGGTGCAGGGTATGTTCTGGGCGTATCCATTCAACCATTGTATGTATGAGAAGAAACTTCCTTAATCCTTGACCTCGACAATGCATAGTGCGTTCCTCCCAGGCTACTGGCCTTAGAGACTAGAAGGCTCTGTCAGCTCTGCCTTTGACATCATCAACACCAGGAAATTGAACTAGTCCGACGAACCTCGAACTGAGATACAGGCTCCAGTTCCAAATCCCAATGTAATCATCACCGACGACGGACGTGGACTCAGCCTTGGAATGGCTCTCGACGAGGTCTTTCTCTACACACAGCAAGAACTCTGCGTTTACTATATCAACGATAATTTTCTCGCAGGGATTTAGTTTTGAATAGAACTGGAAAGGAGCAGCTGATAATGACTCCGAGAGTCCGACTCGGGGTCATCAGATGAGTCATGACTCCCTTCACCCCATACTTAAATGGAAATCCTCGCTCGCACATTCGCGTTGATGTGGTAGAAACATAGCTGTTGCCATTTGTCGGGAAACACTCCCTCGGCGGCCAATCCAAGAGCTAGTTTCGTGCGTGGATAAGTATGCATGAGAGAGATCAAATTAACGACTACAGCGGCTTTCAGGTAATTGTTGAGCCGGATCGTGGCCTGAAAGGCCGAGCGTCTACACTAGAAGCCCAAGAGGGCTTTACCAACCCTAGGTCTATAAGCACACTGAAGTTAGACGTGGGGAATGTTTTGACCCTAGAAGAGTGTTTTGAACGTTGTCAGGGAGTCTGACTTTGAAGTTTGCACATGCGTGGCAGCGTGGGCACTCATAGCACTCAAGCAGCAGACCTTTGGCGAAAACCGAGGCCATACTACGCAATATGTCGCAAAGGTATATGCCGTGGTGCGAGAACATCGGTGGCGTGCTTTCTGTAAGTATCGCAAATCTGGACAACATGTCAACGGTCCAACAGAAAAACTCGCGCAGATATAGCTGTATGATGTGTCTGGTTACTGGTAGAGACGATCTTCTTCATATGTACATGCCATTGCACTCGTCATGTTATCATGTTAGCCAACAAGGTAAAGCACTGCACTCAAGAAAGACTGGGAAGACAGAAACTGAATCAGCGGCAAAGTGCATGATACCGCTGTCACGCTGTGGCTGGCGAGCTTATAAGTCAAGCCATGTATCAACTACTATCAGTATTAAGCTGTTCATTTCCTTGCGGACAAGCTACGACGTCACATCTGCTATTTCTGTCAGACCGTTGGTATCCATTGGCGAGGGCGTCGCGTGGCGGGCGAATTTTCAATTTCTTTTCGTTTTATGTATGTCCGATAGGTATTGCGATGCCTACTGAAGACGCTGGCCTCGGCATTGACCTTTGCAGTGTCTGTCACGGACTCACGGTGTGGCCAAGTTAACCTAGATATTGTGCGCTTGAGTACCCGAGGACGTTCAAAGTCTTGGACTTGGACCTTGAGAGCGGAAAACAACAGCCCTTCCCTGCTTGAAAATTCCCCTCATGTACGGAGTAAGGAAGTCACCGATACGGACATTCGTCCCTTTGGATGTCCTGCACTGCATCGACGTTCGTATGTACAGAGTACATAGGTACCTACTCCGTACGCGAACGTTCCGCCCTAGCCGGCCCCACAGTCCTAGGATTGCAAGGCCTGAAGCCCGATGGCGCGCTGTTCAGGCACAGCCGCACAGGGCAATGCAAGGACAGACTGCAGAATGAATTCGAGGCGACGGGATGCCGGATACATATTTGGGACGGGGATAGATGTGCAGGGGTGGAGGAAGTGGCTGGATGGGATTGGTGAGCCGTCATTGGACGCACGGCCTGCGACCACGTACCTAACGTACTTGTGCCTGAAGATGTACCTATCTCGACGTTGGTATGTGCATGTGGTGTCTCAGACAGTGCTTCAGCCATCGCTAGATATACATGTAGAATCTTGCCTCATCATTTCTTCACAGTTGCAGACACGCCGACTGGACATATTTTGTGGTGTTTATGTTGAAGCGGCTCTGGGAGCGTGGGGCAGCCAAGTGGGATTTGAGGACATGCAGGGGGTTGGCCGGGGAGTGGAAATGAGGAAAGGGGGAGGGATTTCTTGGAAGGGATCCCGGAGGAGAGATCTTATCTTGGAGGGATTCCACTTTGCTGCTGTGACTCGGGAGGAAGTGTGGTATGGTGGTTGATGGTGATGCTTGGTGAATATATCGTAGACGATGATAATGGATGATGTCAGAGTTAATGATCAAGCAGATGGCAGATGTAGGAGGGTACCGGATGACTAGGTAGGTAGGTGATTGGCGTCCTAGAGTTGTACGAAGTAGAGGGTAACTAGATGGATAAACGGATGATTCTTACAATACGAAACTCTGTAGATGATACAAACTTCAGGGCATGATAGGTACATCTTAATAAATATGTAGATAGAGTGCTCTGGAGTCTGAACTCATGAAAAGATACTCCGTAGAGATGCCCCTCGTGCCCTCACCAAATGCCTTCCAGGCTCCTCGTCGAGCCGGAGTACACGATGAGGCGGTGCATCGAGGACTCGAAGGCAAAAGGGCCGTGTGGCCGCCGTGTGGCCGCCGTTTCACGCCATACGCCACGAAACAGACGACGCCACTGCGCTCCCACGATGACGCCAACCATATGGCCGTGTTGCGTATGTACAGACTCACAGAGTTTACACCGTACGCGTGCGTGTTACATAATCATGCGGGACTCCGAGAGAAGGTTTCGAACGAGCAGCTTGGCATTGGCCCGTCCGTGCCTCGAGCCGGGCTGCCTCTTGAGTGGACTCGCTTGCCCCTATGTGGGTCTAGTGTGGCACCCTCCGCGTGTCTTTTGGTGACGAGCCACGCGCATCCCGGTGCCCTAGCCTAGTGCCCCTGCACACTAAGTACCGAGTACAACCTCATCATGCGTACTCTCCACGCCTATCTCCGTCTCTGTACCTCATTCCCCTGACAGGGCCCAAAACCACTACGACCCCCCTCCGGTTAGATACTTGGAGTAATTGCCATTATCCAGTCAACACGCCGTGGCCGTGGGCCATCTCTTCCCTCCTCATCATATCCTCACGCATTCATTTTGCCTGCCCCGATTCCTTTGTGTGCATTCTGTCCATCATTATTAGCCAATTCCTTCTTTCTGCATTTTTCGCGCTGTGTCTGTGCCATTGACCGACCTTTGCACATTCGCGAAGCCCTCTTTCTCAACTGTGCACCACCACGATTCGCATCCATCCTTTCCACCCCTTTATTCACACTCGCTCTTTATTCTGCGTTGGGGACGTGTTCTCCTGTCTAGGCCCCGACTGCATGCGATTCCGATTGACGCCTTCTTCCGCCATTTCGAGACCGAATTAGCGACGTATACCAGCGCCGTAGCCTTCGACCGGCCCCTCGATCTTTCGTATCCTGTCGCGGACGACTCCCGCCCCCTCGGGTTCCGCTCGACGACTTCGCAGACTGAACGGGGAGAGAACTTGCAAGAATCTCTCTCCGTGCTTCGACTGTCTTTTTCGATACCACATACGTTTACTTCACTTCTAACCAGGTTGATCCTTGGCAAATTCGACATTTCTTTGTTCCACCGCTGGACGTTTTTCCTCCGATTCAACAAAAAACTTTTTGGATATTTAAGTGCTGGTTTCTATACTACCAGTCGCCACTCGTTTACATACTCGACACTTTCGAACCGAAATCGACACCCTTTTGCCCTCTGCCGGGCATTCTTACATAGCGCGCAACTTTTACTGGATCCATACAACGCACCTGGAGGAATGCTACACCAGGCGTTGGCAATCATATAGTCCAAACCAGTCAACACATTCAATTCCAACCCGTGAACATGGCTCGCGTTACCAAAACATCATGGAGAAGCTGGAGGACCGCCACTGGTGTGGCTTTGCTGGGTTTGATGACCCCGCAGGTCTTGGGCGGCCAGATTCTGAAGACGAATGGATTTAGCGACTGCGGATCCGACCCCAGTGTCAAGATGGAAAGGGTCGACATCAGCTACAACAATGAAAACAAGACCGTAAGCTTCGACGTCGCTGGCTCTAGCACCAAGGAGCAAAACGTCACGGCTGTGCTCAAAGTCGAGGCCTATGGCAACACAGTCTACTCCAACAGCTTCAATCCCTGCGACAAATCCACCTACTTTGAGCGTCTGTGCCCTTTACCTGTCGGCACCTTTGCCGCTCGAGGCAACCAACAAATACCTGCCCAATACGCCAACATGGTACCTGGCATCGCCTTCCAAGTCCCCGATATTTCCGCACACGCTACCTTGCAGCTCATCGGCGCGGACGACAAGAATGTGGTGGCCTGTTTCCAGTCTGATGTCACCAACGGAAAGAGTACCGATGTCACTGCCGTGTCTTATATAGCTGCCGGCATCGCAGGCGCAGCATTGGTCATGACGGGGATTTCTGCCCTCGGCGCCGCGCTCTCCGGCGGCACTGCTTCTCTTGGTGGCAGTGGCATGGCAACCGCCGCTGTGAGCCCGAGTTTCTCGGAAACCATGGGCTGGTTCCAAGGTATGGCCATGAACAGCATGCTGTCGGTGCAATATCCTCAAATCTACAGAAGCTTCGCCAAGAACTTTGCCTTTTCCGCCGCCGTCATCCCTTGGTCCGGAATGCAGTCCGCGATTGACGGCTTCCGATCACACACGGGCGGTGATCTGGACCAAGACAGCTATTCCTACCTGGAGAAGGCCACCTTGGTTTTCCCCGACGGCACAACCCGAAGTCCCAACCAGGGCCTATTCAAGTTCAAGAGAGCCGTGGACGCCTTTGTGGACTTGGCCTCGCGTGAAATCGAAACCTCCGTCAACTCGACCGAGCCTGTGTCCAGCGGGTCCGACTCGAATGAGTTACAGCACAAGGTCAAGGGCATCCAGGCTTTTGCCGAGCAACTGCTGGTGCCCAAATCCAACATCTTCATGACTGCTCTGCTCCTCGTGGCTATCCTCATCGCCACCATTGTTCTCGGCATTCTTCTCGTCAAGGTCATTCTGGAAACGTGGGCTCTATTCGGCAGCTTTCCCCAGAGTCTCAAGGGCTTCCGCAAGCATTATTGGGGGTCTATTGCGCGTACCATCACCTCGCTCATCATGCTCTTGTACGGCATCTGGGTCCTATACTGCGTCTTCCAATTCACAAGGGGCGACTCCGTGGTAGCCAAGACCCTGGCTGGCGTGACCCTCGCCATTTTCACCGGCATCCTCGGCTTCTTCACCTGGAAGATTTGGTCCGTCGTGCATCAACTCAAGCAGAAAGAAGGCGACGTTGACGCCATGTACTCGGACAAGTCCATCTGGGTCAAGTACTCTCTCTTCTATGACGCATACAAGAAGCAGTACTGGTGGCTCTTCGTCCCCACCATCTTCTACATGTTCGCCAAGGGTGTTGCCATTGCTGCCGGAGACGGTCACGGAATGGCCCAGACCATCTCCCAGGTGGTGATTGAGGGGCTCATGCTCTGCTTGTTGCTCTGGAGCCGGCCCTTTGAGCGACGCTCCAGCAACATCATCAACATCATAATTCAGACCGTGCGCGTCTTGTCTATTTGCTGCATCTTGGTGTTTGTTGAGGAATTTGGCATCAAGCAGACGACCAAGACGATTACGGGTGTTGTGCTCATTGCTGTTCAGTCGACCCTGACTGCTACGCTCGCGATTCTTATTGTTTGGAATGCTCTTACCGTGTGCTGCACGATGAACCCTCATCGCAAGCGAAGAAAGGAAGCTGGTAAGTCTCGACAACTCTCATTGGCCCCCCATTTTCTTGAATTCAAGTGGAAAGGTACACTTCTTTACTTCATGTCCCACTGACCACACTCCGCGAATAGAGAAAATCCGCCGAGACATGGACAACCTCACCCCCCTCGACGCCCGAACCTCCATCTTCCTCGATCGAACTCCCCTCCCCGAGAAATCCATGTTCGCCGTCTCGGGCGATCTCAACGAAAAGAGCCGCCACCGCGCCGACGTCGTGGAGAGGTACTACGCCAAAGGCAATGACTTTGGCGCCCCTGTCGCGCCCTCGGGCGGTCCCATGTATCGGCCTCTGACGCCGACGGGTGCCCACGATGCACAGGGCCTCCTCGATGGGGCAGCGCCGCTGGGATCGATTCATCGGCAGCCGTCTGTGCCGACGAATGATCGAGAATACCGGGGGACGTATGGCCCGGTGGCGAATTATAGTGGGCGGGGCTACGGAAACGAGGGGCCTCGGGGGGCTTTCTGATCCTAAGAGCTTGACTTGATTCGTTCTTTAGCATTTATTCAAGATAGGTGGATCGAAATGGGGTACTGAGTGACCTCATCACTACTATGGCCTCAAGTTGAATGGCGAAGCATCAGGGCTGTCACCGGCCCTATGGCACTTATCGTTCGGCACTCGTCACCCGGTACTTTACTCATCTTGAGCATCTCGGCCTTGTTGATGCTCTTCTCCCTTGCCCGCTTTGTTCAATCAACTTCCGCCTCGTCATAAGCCGTGTACTTACAGGCGACCAGAATGGTGCGCCTAAACACGGGTCTACAATTCACAAAGGACATTTCGTGTCTCTTTAGTGGAATACACTACAAGCTCGGCACATGGGTGCCAAGAACAGCAATACACGAGAAACACGGTATAAGGGCTAGGGCCATCATATATCTCCATCTCCATCTTCATGGGGAGCTGAGTGAGCATGCATTGCGTGAGAATTCTCTGGGATTGATATTTTCTTCATTTCTTGAGCGGACTAGGGATACATGTATCTTAATGTCAGGATTGATATGATATGTACCTAGGGCTGTATTCCGTATATTTGGGGATATTGACATATTGTTCCTTTTTTTTGTTGGTGTTCTGTTGTTATGTATTCGTTGGGTAGCTTCGCGAATGAATATTGTGCAATGTGCAAACTTGGTTTGGACCGTGAACGAGTGGCACAGACTGCCCGATCTGAAGCGCCGGGGACGAACCAATGCACTGTTCGCAAAAGAATGGTCCCGGGACGTACCGAAGCTTTCTCGGAACAGCTCGCCGACGTGTCTTATCTGGAACCGGGCCTGCGATTGGAAAAGCAGCAACGCATGTTGCTTTGATTCTACCTAATCAGCTCGAAACATCAGAACCTCTGGGCCTTACTCCGTATACCGTAGGCTGTAGCGACCATGATCCGTTCCCAATCTAACATGGTTGGAGAGATATATAATGTTTGGGTAGGGAGTTTATTGATGACTTTCATCATAATTTGTCTGCTTGAGGAATTGAGACTCTCATACTATAGTACTGCCTTATGCTGAGTGCCTTCGAACACGAATCCTGCCAATACTGTCAAGAGTTGGTTCAAGTCTAACGACTCTGCCCGCAATACAAGCGGCTCCAGCAACCTGGTCTCGCTAGAACATGTCACGGACAATGCGTCGCTCCAGTTCGATCGGATCCATACCCTGTCGTGATGTGAGCGTTGCATACGTAACACGCCTTGTCTATGTGTATCTCTGAGGCGGTACGCCGGCCACGAATTCATCAAAACTTGGCAACGTCACGGAACTTTCCGGCCCTTCCTCGTGCGACATCACTGCCATGGGCGCTGGTCCAGTTTGATACTGAGGGCGCAGTGGGCACTGAGGATGATGTGATGATGAAATCAATGCGGCGCCGGCTCTTTCCGTCATCACAAACTCCGATCTTTGCGCCATACCCTCCGCTCCAAGACGCCAATGGATATTTTCGACAGATTCCCACGGAATCTTCAGCACGTCTCCAATCGTGGACCACATATTTCGTTTCAGCCTAACGAATGTGTGAGTGTTAATCGGATATAGAAGCGAAGCAAGATCATAGAATTTGACTTGTCTTTCTCAGTAGATCATGACTTACATCTCGTACCGTATGCACAGTTCATTCTTGCGTTCTTCGGGCCATGCAGGTTTTGGTGCGCTTTGTTTGGAATGGTCAATAGAGCAACTGAACGAGGACAAGCCAGACCTTCTGGCTCCTTGCTGCTGTTGAACCTGCTGCTGTTGAACCTGCTGCTGTTGAACCTGCTGCTGTTGAACCTGCTGCTGTTGAACCTGCTGCTGTTGAACCTGCTGCTGTCTTGGTGCTTGCACCTGAGCGTCGTCCACTTGGGGCAGCGGAAAGTTGACACGGGTCATACGAAAGGAATCATCGGTGCCTCTTTTCCACATCTCTGTCTTTCCGAGGTGCCAATGCATACGTTCTGCCTCGCTCCACACCATCGACATTTCTGTTCCAATTTGCGACCAAATATCCTCTTTGAGCCTAAGAGACACATGATGTATCAGTATTTACTATTGAGTCTTGACAAGTTACGAGAATCACGCGTCTGGGGACTGGGAGTAGAGTTGTTTGCTCGGCATATCATGCTTACCTCTCATATGCTATGGCTACCTTGTTATTGGTTTCTTCAAGTTCGTTCCGCTCCCAGTGGTTCCGGAGGAGTTGATAACGCCACTGGCAACTACCGAGACTCCTTCCAGGTAATGCATCCCAGGTCTCGTTCCAACCCTCATATCCCCCTTTTAATTGAACAAGGAGATCATCTTCCTCTGCTGTCCAAGGGCGGTGTCCCGGCTGGACTAGCAGGCTGAGCCTTCGTCTTCCTTCAGGAGAATTCATAGCTACGTCGAGGGACCGAAGGTGACTAGTAGACATACGAAAGACTGGATTGTCTTGTCCTTCGTTCTTCAATCTGGTTATCGCGGAGTGATGATTCAAAGACAAGAATTTCGGAATCGTAGACGGTAGTTTGGATTTTGAGATAAAAGGCGAGGTATAAACAGAAGGGAAGCAGGCTCGCCCAAGGTTTAAATAGTTCTGTGGACAGATCCAGATGCCTTAGTTTACACGATTTCCCTACCAGTTCTCGAACGGTAGTATTGCTGGCCATGCCTGCTATTCCCTTGTTCAAACAGTCACCAATAGAACAGAGTGGCGGAGAGGAATGTCGCAGGAGGGCAAGGCACGACGTCAAAAGTGTGAGGCAATGGGCATGGTTCAAGTCAACGGCTGGCGGGACAAAGAGACCACGATTGCGCAACAGGTATCAGCCTGGTAGAACGAGTGGCATGGACTGCCCGACCTTGAGCGCCGGGGGCGAACTGAGGCGCTATTCGCAAAAGAACAATCTTTGGACATATTGTACGCAACGTTGGTCGGGAAAACTCGCCGACGTGTCGTATCGTATCGGGATCGCCGGCCTGTGTTCGCAGCGGGACAATCCTGGGATTTGTTCATGGTCGAACACCGTACAGAGGCCGCATGTTTGCAACCTAGCTGGATTGTCGGTAGTTTATCAGTCCCAACCAGCGGCCGAACAGATAACGAAGCAAGCGGCCAAACGGGCCGTGACAGTACCAGTCGACAATGCATTCGTTCATCATGGCAGTGATCGCGGTGGTAGCATGGTTTGATTTCGTTGTCGAGACTGAGGGGAGAGCTCTCCGAACTCCAGGCAAAGGCCGGAGGTTCGATGGGAGATCCGAGACTGAAGTGGTTTGCGCAACGCGTCAGTCGTGTTCGCATGATCGCGGGAAGTGAACGCTGAAGGTGGAAACTAGAAAAGGCTTCTCTGGGCATCGTGCTATTTCTGATGCTTCCGCTTGTGCGTGCTTGGGAATAGGTTTTGTCATGGAACGACCACTGGCCCACGAACGTGGCGTTCCTGGTAATTGCGTTCATCGTCTGGTAGTCGGTTCTTCTGCTCGCGTGAACACGCGTCAAAGAAAAAGAAAAGGGACTTCTGCTATTTGCACCACCCATTGCCCAAGGCACTACCACGGTATTTTTCCAGATCTCAGCCACCAGCCGCCAGCGAACGTTGTGTTGAATACAGTTGGAAGAAGCTATATTCAAGCTGGAAATTCATAATTCGGTAAATATGAACAATGCGCTCCAACATTTGGTATTGGCGTTGCGGTTCTAATGTTTCCTTTTTGATGGAGGCCGGAGACGTTAGAACCACTTCTCTCACGGAAGTAGGAAGTATCCCCATCAACGTCCCTGAAAGAAAGAACTTAGGATCATTAATTCCTGATGAAGACGATCCTATGTTTCGTAACTTTTTTCGCAACTGTATTTGGGCGGGCGGTCGACGACGATGGATGTTGTACGCGGATGGGTCGAGAGACCGGGCCGTGCTTATGCTGCCCAAACGTGTTCCATTTCTCTTTTCGCTGCGTTTCCCTGTGAATGATACAATACAAGTTTGACAGAACAATAAATTTTTGCGTTGCGGTATCCCGAAGACGACGTCGGCAGGAGATTGACTTCGCCTGCTGCCTGGCTGCCAGCTGGCATGACCTAAACTGAGACGGGATTCCTGTCTTGGTCCAACTGTTCAAATTCTTACGTGTGGAATAATGAATAGTATTGGAAAAGCATTAACACATGTCGCTTTCATTTTACTTAATCTGCTTCAAACATCGGAACCTACAGGTCTTATACTGCAGCGCCCATGACTCGTGAGTCGTGCCCAAGCGCCCAATCTTACACCGTTGGACAGATATATAATATCTATAATATTTGGGTAGGAAGTGTATTGATAGCACTCATCATACTCTGTATGCTTGATGAGGAAGTTTACTATAGTCTGCCTCAGTGCCTAATGATAAGCACACTTGAACACAAATCCTGCCAATGCTGTCATCAGTGGTTATAAGCCTAACGACTTCACCCGCAGTCCCGCACTAACACAGTCGCCCCCAGCAACTTGGGCTCGCTGAAACATGTATTGAACAATGCGCCGATCCATTTCGATTGAATTCATTCGCTGCTAAGAGCCTTGTGAGGGTCGCACAGTTAGGACGCCTTCTCTATAGACTATGTCTCCCTTTGAGGTGGTTGATAGAGCAGATCGACGCCGGCTATGAACTCCGCACAACTTGGCAACGTCGCAAAACTTCCGGGCTGTCCCTCGTGCGCCATGTATGATGATGTGCACGATTCCAGCGTAGGGCAGAGTGAATGCGGATCTGCGATTGGCATCATAGTTGATCATGTTCCTGATCCCAATGCTGGTTCGGGCGACATGCCAAATGCGAGTATGGCCTGGTAAGTCAGACCAGTGCGGCGCCGGTCCTTTCCGCAATATTCTCCGGCCCAAGACGCCAGTGCACATGTTCGGCAGCTTGCCATGGCACCGTCATTTGTTATGCAATATTGGCCCATATGATTGATTTGAGCCTAACGAATGTGTAAGTGTCAAGGGACTGTCTGTTACGGATCCACACTATTACGGATCCTTCACACATGTATATAGACCTCCCTCCCGTCACACACACTCTTCCTTTCCTCCTTTTCCCCCT
>SRRH01000145.1:0-57088 GCA_018361025.1 Claviceps aff. purpurea
TGGGCCCCACAAGTTAAGCGCCTGAAATGTGGGGTAAAGCAAACCTCCATCCCATCCGCAAAACTTCCACTTCGCAAACCTCACTTTTCCAGCCCGACTTTCTCCAACCCCGAAGCGAAGCGAGGCGAGTCTTCCTTCGCCCCGAAGCGCAGCGAAGGGCCGCGACGGAAGTAACTCGTCTGTCGATATGTCCTCAGAGTTGTCTGGCGCCGGACGCAATTTTGATGCCGACCTCTAGACTACATATGTACCCGGTCGCGATACTTATGACGTATGTACACAGGTCTGTAATGACCATTCATACCCGGGGTATGCACGAGCCGCCCTAGCCGCCAGCCGCTCGGCCTCCGCTCCGACACCCGTTCGGCTCCGTCTCCGGCTTCCCGCATCGGAAGTTCGGAACGATACCTAGGCTGGCTCACCACGTCGCGGACGTGCGGCGTTTCATCTTTTAAACCATGTACGTTACAAATCTCAATTGAAAGATCATGCATTACATCACATGAGATGGCGGCTCTGCTAAGATTTTTCGTGCCATTTACTCGTTTTCAGTCGGGCACAAAGTTACTAGCAGCCTGTCATGCATCGAGATGGCAATGGGCATATACCTATCACACGTATCGTTTTGCGCTTGGATTTATTGGAGCACTATGCAGGACGTCGCGGCATGTCGCTGTAGAGATTCGGGAATCCCGGCGAAGGACGCTGTCGACTGGATCTTGGAACTGACGCGGCTTCCGTTCAAACCGCGTTACTGCAATGACAACTTGGCTCTCGCGAAGGGATTTTTTCATACCTACCTAGAGGTTTGATCACTTTTTCTGAGTACTGGCTTGGAGAGACGCCTCTGTTTGAGGTTGAGAGGCTGCGCTTTGGCCTTCCACTTTTCGCTTCTGTTCCTGCGCTCTGATCGTCTAGGCTCTACAGTGTATGTAGTAGCATGTATGTACACAGTATGTACACACTCGGGGTAGAACTCTTCTAGAACTCTTCTAGAATGCCACAGCCTACAGGTGGGCGTCACTGTGGGCCAAGCGTCCCATTGGAACCTTCAACCCCTTGGGCCTTATTATTAACAAACACGCGTTATGTGCGGGAGTGAGTTCGGGGAGTTACGGCGATGGACCGA
Organism: Claviceps aff. purpurea; assembly: GCA_018361025.1. NCBI lineage: Eukaryota > Fungi > Ascomycota > Sordariomycetes > Hypocreales > Clavicipitaceae > Claviceps > Claviceps aff. purpurea. Next base: position 1,130 of record SRRH01000145.1, read on the forward strand.
TCGACATCACTTATGATCTCGGACATTTGGGTACTTGTACATTGTGTTACATACATACAACATAGCTGATGAAAAGCACAGACTCCGCAATGGCTCAGACAAAGACGTCAAAACTCTAGGGATCCTCAGATAGCCGAAGTAGCCAGTCCTTGTTGAATTTAATCTCGTCAGTTCCAAATTCCAACGGGCTTCGACTTCCAATTATCCCAGCAACGGAATAGATGGTACGAATAGTAGTACTCCTGCAATCCGTGTGTTACTACATATATAGACGGAACGCCTCACTGAGCACTCTGACCATTACAAGTTGAAACAACGAGAGATGTGCTAGCCGCTTGCAAGTTGCGATTTGTGTGATGACGGCAGCACACTACATAGCGCAAAACTGGTCACTGCACTTGCGCTTCTAAGTTCTGGGTCGTCAAAGTAGATATAGCACGTGAGGTCGGTTGCCGGCGGTTGATATACAGGAGCACGCTGCACCGTCGTGGAATGCCATTCTGATAGAGATAATGTTCAAGCGTATTGCATTTCAACTGTTCTTTTTCTTTCGGCAATCGTACGATTTCCCAATTCGTGATATATCTCTTTACCGGCACTCGTTCGCAGGCCTGACTCCCAACGTGACAGTACGAGTCAGGTAGTTACAGTTTGGCCTCAGCTTGAACTGCCACCCATTGCAGTTGTTGGGGTTCCTGGTGACTTCAATCTCACAGGTCCCCACGCCGTTCCAAATGAATGTGTCGGAGCCCCTCGGAATGGTGAGGGAGACGATGCTGTTGAGGTTTTCACTGTTTTTCTTGTGATCAGTCATGGCCAATTGGGCAGGTTTCTTTTTTTCCTCTGCATATCTGTGAAGAAAGAAGTTAAGAGATTCCGAACAACTTACTACACGGAGCAGCAGTATCCAGGACCATCTCTCGCTTCGAGAGTTTCGAGTTCGGCGGGCTCGAGTCCCGTTGGGGTGGCATGCACCACCTGAAGGGCGGAAATGGCCAAGCTGGTGAGAACAGCGCTGAACTTCATGGTTTCGGTATTGGGGCAATCAGTGGGATAACTATTGGAGTGTAGGAGGCGTAGTTGGAAGTATGTAGAATTGTCTTATGTGTGAGAGAGTCAGGATAATATTAATAACGCAGGGCGGGAAGAAGCTCGTTTTTAATCGTACACACGGAGTAGAAGCCGTTGCTATTTCGATACATACTCCGTATGTGCCATGTATGTACCAAATTAACATGACTGGGATGGTTGGAATCGCAACGGTAGCTTGTGCGGAGTAGGTACTTAGATACATACTCTGTACATGATGGCACGTACCTACAGGCTACCTACCACTCAATGAGCGAGCCACGCAATCGAAACTGCGGAGTACCTACAGAGTATGTACATTAGGTAGCAGGGCGAGTTCCGGTCGATCCGCGAAACAGTAAGGACTCAAGGGTAAGGACTCAAGGAGCTTATCATCCATCGCGCTTGGGGCTTATTAGGCAAAAGTATCCAACCGCTTGAGCACCTTGAAAGAAAAGGAAGGGGGTACAGTGTAGACTAGACAGTGCACTGTCCATAGAAATAATAGGGAAGACGGAGGACGGGAAACGTGGAGCAGGCACCCGCAGGAGCTGTGCTACACAATAGAAACGAGGTCTGAGTAGTAGACCAAAAAGACGATAGATCCCGCAGGACTAAAGCAGGACTCGACAAGAAAGAACGAAGCGCGTCCCAAGACTTCATTGACTATCTAAAAATGATCGTGGGAACCATCTGGTTCATAAGAGATAAAACTCTGCGTCCCACACTCAGTCAGAGTGAGCGATGATTGGCTGACGAGGCGACCGAGACAAAACAATCTTGTAAGCGAAGGTGCAAGGCCGATTGATCCGGACACCTGACCACGAAGTGAGCCCCGTTTTCTTCCATCATGAACACGAAGGAAGACAACGCAATTGGCTTGAAGCGCTCGCGTCCAATCACATGCGCTCTCGGAGTCAGCTTAGAATTAGGTACATAGGTACAACTCCATTGCACGGATGGCACGTGACTTGGCGTGTCCAGATTCCAAAATGTTCGCAAACACTGGAGTCACCGAGGTAATGCAACCTTAGGTATGTCATACGCACCTGGTCAATGGGCCGGCAAACTATAAAACTATAATACTGTCGCGACTCACACGTCACACGTGTGAGCACGCGCAAGGTCACGCATCGTGAGCCGACACTCAAGAGCCAACGACGCCCGACGCGAGATTGAGGAGTGACAGCGCAGAGCAATGGCTCCCGGTGGCGCAGAATTGAGCAGCAGCACGAAGGACATCCCCAGGCCTCAGTGCTCAGGCACTTCTGTCTGTCTGAGGTTCTTGTGTATGTAAGAACGCCAGCTCCCCAAGGACTCAGAAGAAGGAGGAAACGCCGGAGATCCTTGAAGACCCAAATTCTATTTCGTGTTTTGAATGGATGTCCTGTCATCTAGTTCCAACTCCCCATATCGAGGTCCTTGTTACAGATACTGATACATGTATTTGATGGATATAAATGGGATCGTTGAATGTCGTTTCCAAAAGTCCGTGCGAGTCTTGAACGTATTCTATCCCTCCAACTGTACGTTACTTATTCATCCCGCTCCGCATGATTTTCTCAATGCTCCCTGTTCCTAGGGTTTAGGCTGAGCATCAAATGTGATGGGGAAATCCATATAGTCGCAGTTCGGCAACGGGGTAAACTTCCATCCTGAACAGCTCTTTGAGTTTCTGTCGACAATGACCTGGCACCATCCGACGGCGTTCCAAGTATATTGGGTGTCACCCATGGGAATGGTGCTCTGAAGACCGTTTTTGTCGTTTGTGCTGGTCAATCCCCGCGTCAGTCACGCGCCAAATGAGACTATGTACTGCTGCGAGTCGCGAGGCAGGCCGCAGCTACCAGTCGAGCATAGACATAGAAGAGAGAGGAACAACTCACAGTGTAACGTAACAGCTTCCACTTCTCGCTTCAAGGTTGGCTTCCACAGGGGCAGCATGCGCCAACTGGAAGGCAGAGATGGCCAAGCCACTGAGAATAGCGCTGAACTTCATGGTGATCGGTATTGAGGATATCGTCGAAAGAATGATGTCAAGAAATCTTGTTTCGAGATTTGGAGTATATATATATGTATGTCGTTAAGGAAGTTGCGGGAGGCTGCGAAGAGATTTGCCACTATATGTACCAGGCAGTGAGGCACACACCGCTCCGCCTGGGTCTAGCCGACTCTAGACTCTTAGATATGTACATAGGAGGTAGGTTGTATCCCGTTCATTTCCATGATGCTGGAAATCACAGAGTAGGTAGGTACGCAGGTACATACATATACACATAGCATTTCTTCTCAGTTTTGCCTAATCATGAACGAGTCAGGACTCAGCAGTGACTCGTGAGTCGTGAGCACTGCCAAGCAGTGCGGTCTGGACCAATTCACTGTACCTACGAAGCACATAGATGATAGGTGGTTTCTAAGGAACACACTATGATACCACACTGTGGTATCAGGGACAAGTTGACATCCTTCAAACCTCGGACCCTCGCAAGTTTGCAAGTTGCAACCAACCAGGTGATATTGCAATTTGCCAGGAGACGAACTGCGCGCCGGCCGCCAGGTACATACGATCCGTACCCCGCGCTAAAAGACAGTGCATGCAAGCTCCCTAAATTCTTCGCACCGTCATAAAACTCAACGACGACGACGGCCACCCCACAACTTACAAGTTACAAGTTACAAGTTACCTACTCCGCACAACGCAACGCTTTACTTATTAGCCGCCCGACGCTATCGCGAGTTCGCGACGGCTAACAATCCTTGGCCGCGAATCCGCCCGAGATGTCGGATACTTTCGCTCAGTATAGTACAGTCCCCCATGCCGTCATCACATCGCCGGCGTCATTGCACGAGATGAGATCATGAGAAGCTATGTACAGAGGAGCTAGTGTCTTCACCGCTGGTGTTACGAAGGCCCTTCGAAGAGAGGAAATACGCGGCGATTTCGCCCTCGACGAATTCCAGGATTGCCAAGACTCACTTCCTCTCATTGGGGAACCGAGGACGACATAAGCCTTCATGGCCGGCCGCGAGTGTTGCGGAAGAAGCAGCAGACAGTCTATGTCACCTGTTAGTGACAGCTTACAGGCAGTCGAGTCGGACATCTTCATCAGCACTGCCGCCGATCGGGAGCCGACTCTATCTATGCCAGCTACAGCCCTGAGCCTACAGGGCCCGGCGAGCCTCTTCCTCCTATTCTGAATAGTTCTCGACAGTGATTTTGCCGGCGTCAACCTCTCGAGTTAGGCGTCAGCCACCGCCGGCCCTGTGTGCCTCGTGAGTCGTGGCAGAATTCGCGAATCAGCGGCAGGTCCCTCCGCCCGAGTGCCAGACCTGTCGAATAGCGACGTGAAACAGAAGAAGGGGAGGCCCTACAGGCTACGACTCACGAGCTTCGGCGAAGGCGTCACAAGTGGCCCGAGGGCTTGATCGGCCTAGTAAACCGTACCGCAGGCCCTGGCTATTGTCTAAGAGTCCGAGGGAGTCAGTCCCGGACACAGTCACTCGGGGATCCGGACACTCGGGAACCCGGATGCTCAAGGAACCCGGATGATTGGCGTAGGTAGGTAGGTATCTGGGGCCCCGGGCGCAATTGACCATGATACATACCTACCCTAGCCACCTTCAAAAACACTGTCTACGTACTTAGTACATATGTACGGAGTATGTACATACCCATTGCATGGGCGCCTCGGCTTATCTGATCTTCACTAGGTACCCACTGAGATACGCGAATCCGTAGCTATGTATTTGGTCCTTGGAACGTGGCAAGGCGCGAGGGTCATGCGCGTTATGCGTACAAGGTCATGTGCTACATAGTTGTCAAAACGTACAATTCCGAGAAGAAAAGGGGAGTGAAACGTGGTCCGTACCTCAGACCTGGCGCCGATTGAAATCGTACCTGGCGCGCAGCTCGTCTCATTGCCAGACCTAAGACGCCTGGCTCTAACTAATAGGTATGTATATAACAAGGATTGCGACACTCATAGGGAGTACATACTTGCACGGTACGTGTTCACTGATCAGTGGTGATGGATCATGGCATTATAGCGCACACCTGGTCACTGGAGTTGCGCTTATGAGGAGAGTAGATTCATGATAGCTGTATTTAGCATCGAACAGCTCACTCGGCAGGCCGCCACAAGAGTCTGAAAACAATATTCCATTCCCCGAATGTGGTCGTATTGTTTCCCCAAGTCAATTCGCGCAAGGCTTCCGCAATCATATGATATTCATATCGTAGTACATGCCTTCCTAGTAGCAGTCCCCCCTGGGTCGAACTTCCAGCGTCAAAGGTTGGGCTAAGTCGTTACAGTCTGGGTCCGCGGTAAATGTCCATCCGTTGCAGCTTCCTGCGTTTCGGTTGATGTGAATCTGACAATATCCTACGAAAGGATAGGTAGTCGCGTCGTTGGCCTTGGGAACGACGTAGTGCGCGAGGTTGTTCTGGTTTTGGCTGTTTCATCCTTGTGTGTCAGTCACGGGCTAAATGGACTACGCTGTACGGCGGGCCGCGGCGACTCAGGCGAGTCTACGGAGTATACATGAGATGATGAGAAGGAGAGAAAGAACTCACAACAGAACGCAACAGCCGTCATCTCTCGCTTCAAGTCTGTCTGAGGAATCGGCAGACTCGGCGACAGAGTTGGCTTCCAGTGGGGTAGCATACGCCACTTGGAAGGCACAGATGGCCAAGCTACTGAGGACACCGCTGAACTTCATGGTGATTGGTAATTTGGTATTGAGGTTATCTGAAGGATAAGTAGTAAGAGAAATTGAGTTCCGAGGTTCGGGGAATGAATGTAGCGACAACGCCCAATGAGGAGGACTTGCTCACCTTTTTGTCGAGCCGGAGCTGGACTGCCGGACTGCCGGACTGCCAGACTGCCGGACTGCCGGACTGCCAGACTGCCGAACTGCCAGACTGCCGAACTGCCGAACTGCCAGACTGCCGAACTGCCGAACTGCCGGAGGTCACGGTATGTACGAAGGTATCGAGGTCGCTAGTTACGTATGTTACATGTATTATACGTACCTTGTCCCGTTCGTGTCCATTCTGGATTCCTGGAAATTACATGCAGTACGGAGTATGTAGGTACATTCGTAGGTTCAGATTTGCCATCTTGAGCTGGTCCTGCGTCACCTGCGTGCACCAGTGACCACGCATCCAATTCTATCGACGCTGCAAGGCGAAGTCCGGGTGAATATTCCAAACAGCAAGGAGCTTGTCATCCATCGTGCGGCTTTTATGCAAAAGAATGGTGAAACAACAAGGGACGAGTCGGCAGAAAGAGTGTCGCGCTAAACTAGGTAGCCGCTACATACATACATACATACACAGGTAGGTACTCAATACTCGTGGTCGAGAAACGACGACATTCGCGTTTTTCTCTCGAATCTAACCTGCATACTGGCCGCCTATATTCAGCGTGCATTTACTCCTTGTGTAATTTAAAGAACCGACATCTCACGTGGTCGAATTATTCGGGGCCGCAGCCGCAAATCAAAGAGCACCCGCACTTTTTGTTCAGAAGACGTGACCATGATCATTGATTCACGCACTACATATATACTATAAAGTCAAGTTACTCAAATTATATATGTTTCCCAACTGGCAAACGCCACGACCGGCGATATCAGTAGGTAATCAATATCGATGTACAATCAAGGGCAAGCCTCACGGGGAGGCCGGAAAGGATTCTTGGCTTGGCTTTTTTAGTTTCGATCGCATCGTCGCGAACCGACGCTATGTGCTTGGAAGAGCGCTGAATGAAGCTATGAACTGCGCCTTCGATTCGGAGCCGAAAGCGACGACGTCTAGCTCCGAAGTTTGTTGTCCCAGAGGCGCCGGATTGTCCTCTACGACTACGAATCCTTTGCCTACGGGGATGCCTTTGGAGTGGCTAGAGGTTCATGGGGATGGTTACGAGGCTGGTATGTACAACAGAGATTGTCAGGGACATCGGCACAAGCAGAGGCGAAGGACTCACTTATTTATAGTCTCACGGAGGGACACCTTTGCAGGAAAGAGGAGAGCTGGTGGAGTCCCACTTGCCGCCGAAAAGGGTGGGGACTCGGGACTCGGGACGGGACTCGGGAGACATGCGACTCTCTCCAACCCGAAGCGAAGCGAGGCGAGTCTTCCACAGCCCCGAAGCGCAAGGATATCTACAGACCCTCGGAGCTGCTATCTGTCTGAGGTCCTTGTGTATATAAGAGCATAGGCTCCCTTAAACATAACCAACCAAGTACCCGATATGTCCCCTAGGGTTAGTCTTGAACCAACGTCGGTTCCGATCTGCCTCGCGCTCCCTCGAAAGAGGATACGCGCGTAAACCATAAGCATAGACACCGCCCCAGTTTGGCTTGAGATCGGCCGTGAGTGCTCGAATTGGCAATTAAGCGTTGTCACGAAACCAAGCCTCAATGACCTGTATGGGTGATTTCCACTCCAATCTCTGAATAGGACTCATATTGTAAAGATACGCAGCGGCTTGGGCACTTTCAGGCCACAGTTCTGACGGAAGGTTTGCACCCTTGAGCATGGCGATAGATTTTGTTGTGATCGCTTGATTTGCTCGTTCCGCGCTCCCATTCGGTTCATGTGTGTATGGTGGTGAGCATTCCAGAACTATACCTTGCGTGCGTGCCCAAGTGTGAAACACTGTGTCTCTTTTGTCGGAGATAACGGCTCTCTCGTTGTACTAGTCCTGCTTAAATCTGGCGATAGAAAGCCGAAATTGTCGAGATACCCATCGGTCAAAGTAAACTAATACGTTGAACACGGTCGCGTTTGTCTTGTCTGGCAGTGTGTGCACTATTATCATCTTGCTATACTCGTCTTTGAGACGAGTGTCGAGCATCCATCTCATTCCGTTGTAAGATTCTGAGTAATCTTGATGATCCCAATGAACGCGCCAGAAAGGCCTTGAAGACTTGCTCTCTGGTGGGCGTCGTGAAATAACTTGCTTGGCCTGAGTCAAAGCACAAGACTCACAATCCTTTCGTCCCCTTCCGCGAATCTTAACACCTCTTGCGTGCGAAACGAACTTACTCAGAGCTTCTTTGCCAAGATGACCGGAACGAAGATGCCAAAGCTCTTCACTATCTGAACGTGTAAGACTTGGGTCCTGGCTTGAATGCCATCGCCTCAAGCCTCATGTGTGTGTTCGATCCAATGTCGAAAATACCATCGGGCGTGTCACGTGTGTCAAGTTAAGGGATAATGGCGAATAGTTGTAAAGGGGCTTGTATTCCCAAAAAAACAGTAGGTGATGCATCTTCACGAGATTGACTAAAATCAAATTCTCCTTCGGAGCACCAAACCGTAGGGAATGGTCCGACCCGTTGTGCCAAATACCCTTCTCCTCAAGACGACTCGCTGACACGATATTAACGTGAAATCCCTCCACAACAGCAACATTAAGCAACTTCAGATCGACATTCTTAACTCCATCGTCCCCTCTGAAAACGTTTTTTAAGACACGAGTGCCTCGGCCGACACCAAGTTGACCACCGACACCGGCAGATCGGACTTCTCCTTACGACAACTCGTCAAAGCTCTTAAGAAGAAATTCTCACCAGGTGACTACATCCTCGAAGCCAGCCTGTCGTCACAGTACAAGGCTCTGCTCCAGGATGCACGTCGTGCCAACAGTAACCCTACTTTGACAATTCGACGTCCATCGAATGGGCCCAGCTAGGCTCGAAGCGGTTACCAACTGCAGACAGAAAATCGCGGACAGCGTTGGGTCCTTCAAGCTCAGGAATCTTACCCTCGAGCCTCAGGCGTCGAGATTCCTGAGCTTGAAGGACCCAACGCTGTCCGCGATTTTCTGTCTGAATTTCTTCTGAAGAGCTTTGACGAGTTGTCGTAAGGAGAATCCGATCTGCCGGTGTCGGTGGTCAACTTGGTAGTAATTGCGTCATATGCGTTGCTTTCGACACAGGCAGATATGCAGAGCTGAATCTGCTGTTTCTTGGGAGACCTCAAATTGTACTCCGCCGTCTCTTGAGCCATCATAGATTGACGCAAGTTGATGGCGTCAATAACGAACATGACGGGGCGGGAACTGGATGTAGTTGCGGTAGACGATCCAGCTGTCGAGGATGATTCAGCTGTCGAGGATGATGTCCGGTGTTCAATTTTGGACAACACGAAGTCCAAACATTGTTCCGGTGTAAGGACAGCTGGCTTCACCAGAATGTCGGAGTCGAGGTCTGGGAGATCGGGGTTCACTTTGTCCCAGTACCTCATGCTCCGACACAGCTTCTCCAGATTCTCGTAGAAATCATTCCAATCGTCGTACGATTTGAGTGCGACGGTCGGATACTTGACATCCTTTGTCGACAGTTCCATCTTGATTTGAGGAGAAGAAGAGATACATAGAAAGCGAAGAAAAAAGAGGGGAAGAACACACACGTTCTTAAAAGATAGTGAAAGATGATGATAAAAGTGCAGAAGTTACAGGGAGTCAAAGGCTTCCTCCCGGGCTCATAACTCTGGCACAGAAATGCAGGATCGATATAGAGTCTGTTGACTGGAAGAGATCTAGCTAACAGAATGGGCGTAGAAGACTCTTTCCAAGGAGTCGTGCACAGAACGCACATTCAGAATTACCGGATTCCACGAGGTTCCACGAGTGGGGTCCACACTTGGGCTATGAGTCTATGAGCCTATGAGGTAGGTACCAAGTACCTCCACCTATCATTAGGTCGGGGCTCAATGAGTCAATGCAACACCTTAGAACTCAAGATGGGGAAGGAGAAACCGCTGGAGATTTCAGATTCTTTGTGACAAGGGCCGTATGGATGGAGGCTTGGAACTGGATACATATCTGAGACGCAAGAATCGACTATGGCTCTACAAGGAATTCTAGAGGTGTGTGATATCCCTCTGAGACCAAGGGGAGAGCCAGCGATATACATACACAATGCCCTCCTAGGCTGTCTGTCCTCCTGTCTGTCCCCGGCAATGCCTACATATCCCGAATTAGCGCCTGTGAGCCAGCGGCCCCAATGCAATGGCGTCGTCCTATCGACCCCTATGCATTGGCGGGCGCTTTCGAACCAGCGGCTCCAATGCACTGCTAACTCCGGGTGGCGTCCGCTAAGTTCTAACTTCTAACTCAGGGCGCAATGTCTTCAGGGCGGTGACATTCTTCGAGAACCAACGTCATTTTATTTTTATTTTTTTGGGATGGGGGACATTTCCGATTCAAGTCTCATATCAGAACCCGGTCACATTGAGGATGGTGATGAGGATGTTGAAACTTGAGGGTGTTGAGGGCCTTGAGGCGTTGCCGTGCTTCAGAAGAAGTTAGGACCGCACACGGATTCGTCAATCACATAGATCCTCCAGTCAAAGGGCACAAAACGGGCAAAGCATACATAGTGAATTAACTGAGAAAACCACACTGCCCGTAGATACAGATGGACTATAGTATAGAGCAAAAGGCCAAATCGCGGGAGGGCCGGTTGTTTGCTGGAAATGGAACAGGCTCGGCCTTGGTGTATGTATTGACTCAATATAGAAAAGCGCTCCTCGATTTTGGCTCATATACGTCTAGATCGTACTTTGTTGCATTCCGATTCCCACCTGGATGCAAGATCTTTCACACGTTCCTGCATCAAGACAACACACCCATAACCCGAACTTCTCTCTTATCTTAACTACTCCAGCTCAGGTATCCCGATTCCCGGGAGATGAGGAGCGCGTGTCATAGAGAAACAAGAATGGGAATACATGGCAGACTAAGCGCAGTAAACCCAGCCGCCGTCGGGGCAGTCGAAGCCGTTTGATGCGTTTTCAGACTCTGAATAAAGCTTTCGCCATATTACGAACTCGTCTCTCTTTTCGTCGGTGCACTGAGCGGAGTAGATTAGTATCAAAAGTGCATGCGCTATTATGAACCAAAACCAGCAAGCAGTCCTGACTCTTGAGCGTATCGAGACGAATTTGCAGACAAAGCGCGGAGGAAAGAGATTTCCTTGGGAAAGAAATGAAACAAGACTCACGCAGTAAGTGTGAAGTTTCGCTGCCTCACAATCGCCGCTGCCGGGGGTTCCACCATTGCACCAGCCCGCGGTCAATGAGGGATGTGCAGATGTTTGTGGCTCTGGAGCAGCGACGGCAAAGCCGATTGAAGCGGAGGCCAGGAGAAAGGTGAGGAACTGCATGTTGGTATGTATGTAATGGAATTGATTAGGTTTTTCTATCATACGTCGCTGGAAAGATTAAAACCGAGGAGGGAATGACTTGTTTTATGCAGAGTACGGAGTATACTCCGTAGATGGCCAAGTTGTGCCACTGAAGGCTGTTAAATTGTTAATTCTTCCATATTAGCCTACCTAAACGAAATACATAGGTACCTAGTCCAAACCATCGAGGACTCGAGAGTCGAGACCATACTCCGTACCTAGGGTCGCACCTTTTAGTAAGACAGGCCTTCCGACATCCGCACTTCCGCCATTTTTGTTTCCGATCTTCTTTTCAACCACATTACCTCTCAGTGCTCAACACCTGCTCAAGTGGTCTGAAACTAATGAAATATCGTCCAAATCATGCGTGTATATCATGCGAAACCAGGAAACTAAGCGAGACAACCAGAGCTCTCATTTTGCGCGAAGTGAGGTCGGAAAGGTCGCGTCGCCGCCGATGCACCATGTCCACCAACATTGGGCCTATGTCTGTGTGATGTTTCAACGCCGGTTGACTCTACAAGGCCTGGATAAAACACTAGAATGTTGGCCTCTGAAGAAATGTGTGATTCAGAAGACTTGATATGCGCTTTTCATACTCGGACACGACCCCGGGATCACACATGAAACGCTTGTCAATTATCTGGGTGGGAAAATCTCACAGAAAACAATGAACCAGATCGCCCACGCCCTTTTAGATCGCTAATTGAGGAGAAACCTTAAGTACTTCAGCACCAAAAGAAACACCTGATCAGCGGCTATGATTTCGTCAAGAATTGAAGAGAATTGGTGAGCAATCGATATAGTTTTGGCCATTTGAAGATCGAGTACAGATCAGCTCGGAAATGTTCCACCTTACTCCGGACAATTCTCTATCCCAAATTGGACGATATTTCATTAGTTTCAGACCACCTGAGCTGGTGTTGAGCACTGAGAGGTAATGTGGTTGAAAAGAAGATCGGAAACAAAAATGGAGGAATTGCGGATGTCGGAAGGCCTGTCTTAGGTGCGACCCTACCGTACCCGTGGCCTGAGTTTGGTGCAGATTCATGGACCTTGAGCCTGCGATTGTGGCATTTTATAATCCCTGCTCTGAACCTATGTACCTAAATATCGGATGTCCCGGGGAGACTGATGAAAAGCGCTTTGCCAGAACGAGGAACTCAATTCGAGCAAAATTATTCGCCAAGCCAGTTTTCGCAACAGAAGTTTTGAAAAGTGGGTACGCCCCACGTTGCGGCTCACGAGTCACAGGTATTCGCTTTGCTTCGACAACGGCCAACGTCAATTAATCAACCATCAACATACGAACTCATCGATTTTGACTTTCGGGTATCGTGTTCTATCATCATCACGTCTTTTCTAGTTCTTCCATCGAATTGCACAACAAAGCGGTCTTTCCACACGGTCACGGCACAGCGATGGACGCACACTTCGTAGGCGAGCCATAGCAGATCCTCGCTCTTCAAGGACATTCGAATCAGTTGAGGAGCTTCGAATCGGACGGCGGTACACAGCCCGCAGCAGACGCAAGTTGCAACGGCCTCGCTATGAAATAGGAGCTTCCAGCTTCCCATCTCCTACTCAGAGCATTGCTCAGAGTACTTTACAAGGCTCACTGGAACGGAGGCCATAGCTGCGGTCAACACCACTGACCAGATTCAGATATGGCGGACAGCGCCTCAATTCGAGCATCAGACGCGCAAGAACGCACATAAAACGGCAGAGTCACGATCGAAGATCCCATAGGTCTATTGTTGTATTTTGAATTGATGTCTTCTGAGCAAGTTCCAAGCTCCCCCCAATTGAGGCCGTTGTTACAGTGTTGAATGTTCAAGTCAATCCGCATAATTTCCGCCATGTATGATCCTCATTCTGCCTCCTTATTAACAAGCCGACCCGGGGCCAACTCTCATCGTGAAAGGTTTGAGGTAGTCACAACCTGGGAGCGGGTTCGGCTTCCATTCCGCACAGGTCTTTCTCCTGTTGATGACAACCTGACAATCTCCCACGACGCTGAGAAGATAATCAGGGCCGCCATTGGACATGGGAACGGGGGTGCTGATCGTGTTTCTACCGTTTTTGCTGCAATATCCTTGTGTCAGTGACAAACCAATTGGAACCGCTCAGCGAGCGAGGCTATACATAGCAGGGAGAGTGAGAACTCACAATTGAACGCAGCAGGATGTATCTCTCGCTTCAAGTGTGTTTGATTGATCGACAGACTCAGCGAGAGAGTCGGCTGCCACTGGGGTAGCGTGCGCCACCTGGAAGGCAGAGATGGCCAAGCCGCTGATAATAGCGCTGAACTTCATGGTGATCGGTTGATATCGAGGGTATTGTAATTTATCGGGACTCGGGAGTATAACCAGTAAGATAAAATTGAGATGGAAATGGTTGAATATGTGTCAGTGTGTGACAAGCCGCAACGCAAGAGGAGGAGTTGCTCGCCATTTTATAGAGCTTTAGCCATTGGCCAACACTAGGTATCATTACGTGTACTCCATATTCTCCGAAGGTTCCAGTACATATCATTATACTCCGTGTGCTCCATTCGCAAGGCTGGACCGATCCAGTCTACCCAGTTTCGAGTTGTAAATGCACGGGAGTTAGGCACCTACCTGGGTATGTAAGGTTCTCCGTATGTGCTTCTACCATCTTGATTGGAATATGTACCTGAGCCCGGACGTTTATCCACTTATTCTGCCAAGCTTCCTTAAGGCTTAGTACAGGCTATTATGTACGTATGCTTAGTGTAGCAGGGGATATAGTACGGGGATGCCAGTCAATATCGGAGGACTCCGGGGCACATGCCAGAATGTGAACAATCAGGTAGGTATGTACTCAACTTTCGTGGGAGCCCGTACACGAGTACAGACTCCAGAGACGACGCAATCAAAAGACTGCATCATACCTAGATGTTCCTACTTCAGAAACCAATTCGATACTCAGGATAGCACTTTTCGACAGCTATTCAACAATTTGGCAGCTACCTACCTACCTTAGGTAGGTCACAGGTGGTAGGTACTCTGCGAAAAATGCCATTCCCACTTCGAAGTTCGAACCCCAGTTTCCCCACCGCGTACCCTCGGGCCTCCGCATCCCACTCGATTTCTCGGTTTCAACTCTCCACGTCCACGGACCACACTCTTTACTTTGTAACTTGATAGGTTCTAATGGGACATCCGACAGAATATTCAATAGCATCGGGACTGGAGCGCAGCAAAGGCATACATACCTGGTGTCGAAATACAATGGAAGCACTGTGCACACACTGTCACACTCTGGGAAGATAGCCTTAGGTACCTATATTAGATGGAGCATCTCAGTGTAAGTTGCAACTGCAGTATCAGATGCCCACGGTCGCTCAGCGCTGGTGCAGCATGAAGGTGCTGACGGGCATACTGCCATATATGCTGAGGGAGCATAGGTACGGCACCTTCAATTTGACTCTTGAGCTTATGCGGTGCTGGATATCAGTACAGTACAGTAATGCATCAGACACACACACACACTGTACACACCGGAGCGTAGTGCGGGAGTGGTCAGTGGTGGTGTTACTGCTGGGATAGCATGCTGCATGCATATGCTAGCTTAAAGCACATATGTACATACACTGACGTGTGTAGCTGCTGGGAAAGGGAAACTAGAGGGGAGAAGCTTCAAGCAGAAGACTTTGGTACTAAAGAGGAATCTGCGACGTCGTTTACGGTGTTTAAGTTTTAACACAGTAACATGCAGCATGCTGAGCTTGAGAATCTCTCTGGAAGCTCTTGCTGCTGACAACATTCTCAAAATTATCGACATCTTTTTCGGCCTGATGTGTTGCGAGTTCAGAACTTCAGGAGTTACGACATTCGAATCTTTTAAGTTTTGACTCAGAGATCGGCAAGTTAAGGGGGAGTATGTATAATGTACTGAAATTATGCCATGCCCGGACTGGGAGCCGCATCACGTGCGGTCGCCGATCGTGTCAGCCGAATAAGAGATAGGAACCCGAGCTACGGAGTATGACATATACTAGTCCGTAGTAGGTGTAGGTCCTCCATCGGCCCTTCGCGCTTCGGTGAATCGGTAGAGCAGTTGGGGGGGACGTTCTGCTACCAGTGGAATTGTCAGTGGATATAGAGGCCGCGACATCCGAAGCTGTTGCCGACTCCAACAGGCGTGCTTGGCGGCTGAGATTGAAACTCGTGATAATGACAATGTTAGCTACGTACGAGCTGGGGCCGGCAGCCCGAATCGCTTTTTTATTCGGCTGGAATTGCGACCGCACAAGTGACAATCGTTGAAAGACTTTAAAAAAGTTGCCCGTAACTACTTGACGGACGAGGCTTGGGCTGGTGACGGGCTCTGCAGACTCTGCAACGGCACGGTGCACCTGCTGGAGCGGTTGAGGTGGTGAACAAGCTGGCAACTGGCGCTGTTGAGGTTGATGATCGCGAGAATTGGCTGCTAGACCTTGAAAAGAAACAGAGCAGATACTTGTGTACTAGAGGTCTCCCGCTGGCCGCTGCCGACCCGATGCAAATTAAAGCAGGCTCCACGTTCTAACCTTCATGAGCCATCGAAGAGCACCCTGCATTTTCCGAAAAGTTCAGGGCAAGTGGCAAAGGATCATGCATTACGGAGTATAAAGTGAGCAACTTTCTGATATATTTGCATCCGTCTAGTTTTGCTTTTTTCTTCATTGAACCTGATTAGCTTCCCTCTTTGAGATTCTTCCACTTGTAATCAACCCAGCAAAATAGGTAAAGCAAACAAAGCTCGCGTCCGGGTCAAAGTAGGCAAAGTCGTTTAAAGTTTTCGGTCACGTCGACGATGATACGCTCAACTCATTCATCCGCAGGATAAATTCTTCTTGAAGGCTTTTCAAGTACCCCGGCAACACAGCATCGTCCCCGTGCTCTGCTGCTTGTTGCAGAGTTTCGTACAAGTTGAGGACTAGTTTGCGACGGGCCAAGACATTCCGAGCCTCGGAGCTCTGCCGGTTCTGCTCTCTGCGTCGCCTGATGTCGCTCGCCACCTCTTCTGCTCGCCGTGTGAACTCTTCCGAGAATCCAATTGACCTTGCTAGCTCGATACCGTAGTGCTCGGTTGTATCGACGGTACCTTGCGTCGCCTTGTACAGCATCGCCAGTTGTGGCACACCCTCATCCGACGTCCGCCGTTCGGACGCTAGGTGAAGACTCACAACGCCAGGACGGTCTCCAAGTACATGTACAAGATCCACAAAGTGGGTGGCAAACCACACAAATGCTTTGGATTGAATCAAGGCCTCCGACATGGCAATCGCAATGGCCAGCCCATCGCGTGTGCTGGTGCCTCTCCCAAGCTCGTCAATAATCACCAAGCTTTTCCCGTCTACATTTCGCAGAATAAAGGCCATTTCCCGCATCTCAACAGAAAATGTAGAGAGATTTGCCTCTAGACTGTCTGAGAGCGACACGCGAGCAAAGATGTTGTTGATGAGCGAAAATGAGGCATACGCGGCGGGCACAAAGCTTCCAACCTGCGCCATGATTTGTAACAATGCTGCGGCCTTGATGTACGTACTTTTTCCAGCCATATTGCAACCCGTAACAATCTGGAAGCAATTCTGTTCCGACGCGTAGTAGTCATTTGGCACATATTCCTCATATAATATCTGCCTCCTCGGTTAATTTGACAATTTCTTTCCTGTTGCATAAACCGGGAGTGGTATCAGCGACAGAGGCTCGGGAGAATGCATACCTTGTCCATTATTGGATGTCTTGCTGCCTTCAAGGCAAACGTACCCCTAAACTCCGGTCTAACATAGTCTCTCAGGATTGAGAGGTGCGCGAAAGATGTCACCATATCAAGGAGTCCCACGGACTCACACAGGCGAAATAACTGCGCTGCCGACCCTCGGAGAAGCACGATCAGATCCTGAATAATAGCGTCACTGCGCGCGACGATCTCGTTCGAGGTATCGGAAAGTCGACTGTTCAGTTTCATGAGCTGCATTGTGTGGCATTCGATGCCGGTCTTTTTTTCAACAACGTTGATAAATACAGGCGGTACCTGACTGGAACTGCCCGCCAAACCTTTGAGCAGCAGCCAGTACTTCCGCCCGTTATCGAATTTGAGGGTTACTGGCGTTCCATACTCTTCTAAATAGGAGCAAACCGAATCAGTTAAACGCAGGATTATACTGCAAATGAGGAGGTCATACTTTCAACGTCTTGCACATGTAGATGAATCTCTTCTGTGAGCTCTTTATACGTCTGGCGAGCAACATCGAGCATGCCGCTGATGCCAGCCTTGACGGCAAAGGTCCTGGCATTTCGCATATCAAGCGGGGATGACATGACCGTGACATCCTCTTCTATTATAGTCTTGATGCTCTGTAAAATTGGGTCAGACACAGTTGGTTCGCAGATGTCGCGGATCTTGAGCAACAATGGGCTCTGGCATCCGGAGAGTGCCTGGTGTAGCGGCGGGATAGACTCGAGGAACTTCTTGACCATCAAGATGCGATTCAGGTCCTCTTCTACTTCGGCAATTGTGAACTTTTTCCTTAGTGTGATCATCTATACCTCATCAGCCGGGTTTTGCACACGGTATCTGAACGAGCCTTCATCGTGCCTTTGTAAGAACCTTTTCCACATCTGTAAAATCTTTCAAGGCTAGGATACAGTCAGCATCGCAGTGCGCACCAGGCGTGATCGGATATGGGGTCATGCCCAAGAATGACCAACCCGCTCGTACGCCTTGAAAAGTTTCTTCTTCTGCAGTGAGTTCTTCTACGGCATCGTACCGGGGCGCAATAAAAGTATCGTACTTGGTCGGTGGCTGCAGAATATTGCTACGAAGCATGCGACTCCCCATGGGCGTCAATGTCTGGTTCAGGACTCCAAACAAACAATCCTTGGATTTGGGCTTCTTGGCATTTTGCACAATCTCCAAGGACTGCAGTACGGATATGTCAATCATCATGGTGTCTTCAGATGGGCGATATCGGATTCGCAGCGAATGCGGAGCAAATGTCACCGTGAATGTGTCTTCAATGTATTTCATGGCATGAAAGGAATGTCAGCGCCATGCGAGAACAGTGACGTGGTACAGTGGGGAACTCTTACTGCCGCAAAAGAGCTAACGCTATAGTATTTGCCCAGTACGGCAACCTTGATCGGATCTATGTCAGTTTCGAACGCCAAATTGTGTATATACTCCAGGCCATCTGTTTCTGACCATGCTGATCGATCGAGTAACTCAATCCGGGCATCAGGTATCAGTTCATTTACAAGGGTAAACAGAACATTGTCTTTCACGGGAGGACATGCCGTAGCCGTGAACACAATTCTGGAAGGATTGGCCATCTGAAGCTTATGAATGGTCTTGACGTAAGACTGATTATCGCATATCTGGCTCAACGTGGCTTCACCAAGGCTGATGTTCACCAGGGCAACGCCAACCAAGGGAAAGACTCCCCGTGCCTCTCCCAACGCACAGATTATGGTCTGGTCATCGTAGTTTGTTCCCAGGATAGTAGACAAAGTCCCGGGTCGAGACTTGCGACTGGAAGCTGAAGTCGAAGGTCGCGAAACAGGCCCGCGGGTGTTTGATCTGGATGTGCGCGGAGCCGGGCTAGCAACTGAACGAACTGTTCGAGCAGTGCTTCTGCCGGTAGATGCCTTGCGTTGCTGGGAGGGACCACCCCGAGGTTCGCCCTGGCGCTGGAAGTAGGTGGATGCCGTCGCGAGAGAAGACTTCGACGAACGCTTCATTTTGAAATGTGGTTGCATTGATTGATCAATAGTAGAATTATTCGATTGAGATGAGAAAAAGCGTCCTTTGTAGGTGGAGCGGCCATGTCTTTTTACGAAACAGAAAAACAAGTTGTTTCCCTGTCGTTGTTTCGTGAAAAGCAACAGTCATGCCCAAGTCCAGTTGCTCCTTCCTTCGCGTCAACCTCTCTGAGAGCATCGAATGATGTCATCAAGCGACGATCCCGCTGCCAGGGTTTATGTGAAGCTCTTGGTGATCTTTGGTCTGTGCGCACGATCTGGGCCCCACCTGATCATCTGTTCACAAACATTACCTCGTAGATGTGAAGCTCGAAGAAACCCAGCGAGATCTTGTTGATCCAAGGCACGAATAAGGTTTGGGTCGTGAGACGCTGTAGGTACTCTTGGTGGAGTTTCGACGGAAATTGCTGTCCTCCACCATTCAGAGACCCAAATCCGCCAGCTCCACTCAACAAAGGGACGCCGAGTACATTTATCATCGTAGTACCGACAAGACAAGTGCCTTCGCATTAGATGCAATGGCAGATGCTTGACAACAGAGATTGGGTGGTTGCTACAGGGTCCGACCCATAGAGAACGCGTCTCTCCCCGCAGCAACTACATATCTCATCGCGGCATCTCCGGCAGGCTTCGATCCCAGCTCCTCCGCAGCCACGCCTCCTCCTGGGTTTCAGAACATAGCGGCGACAGCCATGCTACGTTCATCGACAGGAGGTACGGTCGTGCAAGCGATTCACACAACACGAATACCAAAAAGGACAAGTTGCATCCTCGTGCTTGGTTTGGAGCTACCAGGGATGCTGGACCACCAACCACTCGCTGAAGATCAAAAAAAGACCAAGAAAACTACCTCGTTTGTGCTCCTACGAGGGAAGAAAAGCATTGAAACCAGCACAGCGCGTTTCTGTAGAGCTGCCAGTGAGACGGTTCTCTTGGCCTTCCTCTGATCTCCTTGCGAGTGGCTCGTTGACCAGCATCCCTGGATGCCGCAAAGAAAGGTTCGCTGATGAAGGCGTGACTTACCCTTGTTAGCATACGCGTGACAACGAATCGCTTGCAATCTTATCATCTGTCGGCGGGCATAGCATGATTGGTATCGCTATGTATGGCGCAAAGGGGTAGTATGGCTATGGAGGAGCTGAACTCAAAGCTTGAGGGGTTCACACGGCGAAGTTTCTGTGACTGCAAGCTTCGTACACGAGGGAAGCATTGCGTTCTCTGTGTGCCGAGAGTTGAAGCATTTACCCGCTGGTGTGAAGCATTGGGCATGGCTTCTTCAATCCGAAGGGCTTTGCGAACGTAGCCAACTATGTCTTCAAAGGTCAGAGACTGCATACAGATGGCAAACTCACCGTCAGGAACGTTCATGATAGCGCTCAGAGGTTGGCCGCGGAGTTCGGTGTGGACTGTCGATTTTGGGGAAGAGACGACGATGCAGCTTCTTGAGCGAGTAGATTAGAACGTTTGTTTTTTCGAGATTCTCAATAAGGACGGTCCTCAGCGCCGTGGGCTTCGATTCCAGCCGGTGAAATGAGATGTTCGTCTCATCCTCGAGTGTGCCCCTTGCGGCGGAACTGTCTCCTGAACGGTCTTGGCTCTTTCGAAAGGTCTGAGGCGCAGTAGTCCTCGGCGTGACTGGTAAGCGTTGTCGGAAAAGTGCTCCGTGAGAGCCGCGATAGCGCCTTGTTCGCATCTTCGCTGGCTTCTTCGAGCATTTTAGAGAGACCGCAGCTGAAGATGGTCCAAAGCGACGTTCCTCGATGGTGGATCTGGCGTTCTTCTATCTTCTGAAGGCAGAAATCGGCAGTATCCGTGACATTCACGGTCCACTGACAAGAAAGTGTCCCCAACGCCTTACAATGGGGACCTTCTTCGTGCCTGGGATGAGCAGCTTCTCGAAGTGTAAATGTTAAGGAGCCCATTCATGCCAATGTAAGCATGACTTGTGACAGTCGAGAACAGCACTTCTCAGGCTGACGTGTGAAGATAGACGTTTCATTCAAAACAGGCCAAAGGCTCTAACTTGCGGGAGCTTCAAGCCCAGTTGGTCCATATCTGTGACAGAAAGCTGCAGAAACCAGCAAGGGTGTAGAACTGCCAAGATGTGGAGTGGAAGTCGGTCTCACCGGCTGTGACGGCGCATTCGCAGGTCGAAACTCCGGCGAGTCACAGGTTCATCAGGGCTTTGTGCTGGACCGGCTCCAGCTCTGGAAACCCCGGTGCACCAATGTCGGGTCAGATGTCGCGAAAAACCTCCTCCACGTATCGCTCTTCGAAAAAGAGCAATGGGAACGTGCTTCTCACGGACAGCAGTCTGGATAGCCTCAGCGGAGGTAACATTCTTCTCGGGGAGTCAGCTTCGATCAAAGCGTCTGAGAACGCACGATCTCGAAGCGAGTGTACCTATGTAGTTGTAATGCTTCAGCGGGAGAGGTGCATCGTCGAGAACAAGTTGTGGCCGTGAAAACTGGATGAATGTGAGATTGGCCTTTGACCTCAGCTGCTGATCGCAGCATCACCCAGACCACCGCCACGCGTAATGAGCCACGTGGTTATCGTCATCATCACTTGTCAGTGATCTCTGTCAGTAGTCGGTACCGAAGCCTTCATATTCCTGAGGGAGAGTAGCATATGTTTTGCTTTTTCCGAAGGGGTACCAACGAGGTATGTTTGATTTTTCACCACTTCCTCTCGGTTTTTCTTCATTCTTCTTGCGAGTAATTCGATAATAGCATCCCTGATCGCCGGAAACCATGCATCAACGACGAGGATGCGAGTTGCGCTTGTGAAGTTGTAACTTGTGATGTGAGGCCGCAGGCGCTTGCGTGGAGGGGCAGACCTCATGGGTCTAACCCCTTTCAGAACAAGTCTTCTTCACCGCCTAAATTTTATCAGAGATTTGCCGCCCCGCCATCCCGCTGCGAAAGAGATCGGGCAAAACCTGACGGGAGGGAGGTTCCTGTATAATCACAATTCTAGCGAAACAACTACTTGCACATCGGCAACATGGCGACTATAATCCCACCACCTTCAAAACGGCAGCGCCGCGAGGTTCTCGAACGAACCGGTGTACAACAAGATGTTGTCGCCGCCATGGCTGGGCCAGCCGGCTCCTTCAAAGCTCGGTTTCTGGACGGCGACGGCCAACAAGTTTGCGACGTGATAGAGGTGCCCCTGGCTGATGCATCAGAGAAGAACCTATCTCTTTTGTTGAATACGTTGTTAGAAAGGGTAAGTCATCCGATAGTTTGATCGTAGATTCATGAACTGATCATTGCTAATTCCCATGAACCCAGGAGCGAGAAGAATATCTTCCCTATCGATTTCGTATTCACATTCCCGGCTCCGACATCATTGTCGACCAGTACCCGACGGACCTTCTAGCATTGCTCAGAAGCCATGGCATCGAGAACCCGTTCGAGACGACCGTCACATTAACCGCCGAGCCACAGTCAATATTCAAGGTGCAGGCTGTTACGCGGATGTCACATCGAATGCCGGGTCACGGAGAGGCCATTCTATCAGCGCAGTTTAGTCCCGCCACAAATACCCGTCTTGCCACTGGATCTGGCGACAAGACAGCCAGAATATGGAACACCGAGACTGGCACACCGAAATACACGCTCAGTGGCCACACCCACTGGGTTTTGTGTGTGGCATGGTCCCCGGATGGTCAGCGTCTCGCTACAGGTAGCATGGATAAGACAGTCCGGCTCTGGAACCCGGAGACAGGAAAGGCGATTGGGTCTCCGTTGACTGGCCACGCGAAATGGATCACAAACATCACATGGGAGCCGTATCATCTGTGGAGAGACGGCACGCCACGGTTAGCCAGCGCCAGCAAAGACGCAACGGTGCGCATCTGGGTCGCCAACACGGGCCGCACCGAGCATGTTCTCTCGGGTCACAAAAGCTCCGTCAGCTGTGTTCGATGGGGCGGGACAGGGCTCATCTACACCGGGAGCCACGACAAGACTGTGCGCGTATGGGACGCCGTGAAAGGCACCTTGGTCCATACGCTATCATCACATGCCCATTGGATCAATCATCTGGCGCTCTCCACAGACTTCGCACTGCGAACAGCCTACTTCGATCACCAGCCCATCCCGACGACGGACGAGGGCAAGCGAGAAAAGGCAAAGGAGCGGTTCGAAAAGGCAGCCAAAATCCAGGGGAGGATATCTGAGCGATTAGTCTCGGCCAGTGATGACTTCACCATGTATCTGTGGGAGCCATCTCAAGGAAACAAACCGGTCGCTAGAATGGTTGGCCATCAGAAACAAATCAACCACGTCACATTCTCACCTGACAATACCCTAATTGCCAGTGCAGGCTGGGACAATCACACCAAGATCTGGAGCGCAAGGTACGCATCACCCCTTCTAATTTCCCCTGACATTTTGTTTTTTCTCATCGTATGGGTGTTCTCGAACCTGGTATTGACATTGGTGCACGCTCAGGGACGGCAAGTTCATCAACACCCTTCGTGGGCACGTCTCCACTGTATATCAGTGCGCCTTCTCCGCCGACTCACGTCTTCTCGTGACAGCATCAAAGGACACTACCCTGAAGGTATGGTCCATGGCCACGTTCAAGCTTTCGGTGGATCTGCCGGGGCACAACGATGAGGTTTACGCTGTGGACTGGGCTCCTGACGGAAAGCGCGTCGCGAGTGGAGGGAAAGACAAAGCTGTGCGACTGTGGCAGAACTAGAGTCGTAGAATGAATGGGGGCCTCTTTTTCTCTTGTTTTTTTTTTCTTTCCAAATTCTTGCTCCTTTTCTATTATTTGCATCAGACTAGCGATTTGAATTGGAAAACAGAGATGCTCAGGATACTTCCTTCCACTGTTGTTGTCTGCAATATCGAGCACACCCTCTCTTGACAAGAACTATGAATGCTGCGTCAGGACTCTGGACTGTCCCTTGGAGGAGGCATATTGCATGAGCAATTCGAGGCTCTTAACTATGTAGTAAATGTTCATGCCTCGGGCGTATAAGATCTTTCCCACTCCCAACTTTCTCACTGTTATCATTTCCTCGTAAGAAGTGAACACTGAAACGAGGGGAAAGTATTAATGTATGGTGTTTTTTCTTCGCCGTGATATACTGTACATATTTTGTGCAACTGACGAGTTGAGCCAAGTGCAAATCAGAGGCATCTACACGGCATGTTCGAAGTATGTATGTATAGGGTGGTGCTTTGCTCCAACACGCCATTGTCCGTATATAGTCCCGTAGAGGTAACAATCGAACTGGGAGCAAGACTTGCGATAAGAACAGAAAGACGTCAAGACGATCCGGATATGGGACGATCCGAGTCAAATCCGAAGTTGAAGAGAACTGCCGCCATTGGCTGCTACATACATAAGTACACACTAGATTCGGCAAGCTCTGCCGATGGAGGGTCTTGGCACACCATGCACTTTTACACACGCACTGAAACGTCACGGGACGTATTGACGAATGGCCGAGTGTCAAGTGAAGAGAGGAAAGCTTGCGTAGCTTGCGTTGACCCTTTCCTTCGATGACCACAGTGGTGCCGATTTTGAGGTTTTCCAAGCTCGTGATTCCATGGAGTACGTGATAGCCGTCAACTATCTTAGTCTATGAGACTCACACCCGTCTGGCCCGTCGTCTTGTGTCATACCAGCCTTATCTCCTTGCCTTGCTGCTCCGGTGATCTCAATCCAGGTGCGATATGACTACCATCTTGTAATCTCGGAAAGCAGTCTGGCATCGGCGAGTCACGGCAAGGTTGACCATGTTGCAGTGCAAAGCGTCATGGGCTTGTCATCCGAAGCATGTAATACTGCTTCCTGTCGGACCTGTCCAACTTCTCCATGACTTGGACGTCTCCTGTGACACATTAACGATAGGTAATTCATGTATGATGTGGGCTTGCAACATGAGCCTAACGGTATCTGGTGTGACTGGAACAGCTGAGAATCACGCATCTGGGACCCAAGAAGCCAAAATATGAGACGTCATACACAGCAGACAATTTCCACGCACGCGGGGTTGCAGGCTATTACCCTTGTGAGTCGTGACTTCTCAAGGGCCGCGCGTCGTGATTTTTTGTAGGAGAAAGAATATAAGACGCGACGTAGTCAACACAAGTCACTCTTCACGCGATGCCACGAACGTCGAAGTTCGCACTCACAGTGCTGGGGAATCCGGTCAACGCCGAAACCAAGTAGCGACCTGATCAGGCAGCAATTTAATGGCCATACGGAGTAGTTTATGTACTATGGCGCAATGCACAGAGTAGCGCGAAACTTGATAAGTTGAGTTGATCGAAAATCGCATCGGCGACGGGATTATGCGTCCTGCTGCTTCTGGACGTTTCGCCGTGCCCACCGATTGCAACTTTGCCTGGGCGAATCGGACAGTCCCGTATCACCGTCGCGAGGCCGGGAAAAAGGAACTCATGTGCAGCCACGCGTCAAAGGCTGGATCGCCTTAATGAAGCTTCATGATTATCGTGCTTGTACATAACAAGGAAGTCGGGTTCAGAAACCCGTTTTGCGAGCTCAAAGGGTACATCGGAGTACCTAGGATGCCAACTTTGGCCAAGGTTTCAAGGAAGGTGGAAGGCCACAGCCTCGTGAAACCGGTGACGCCATCTCTGATTGGACGGGTGTGAGGCCAAGGCGAGGCGGTCCGTGCTCCTCATTATCAGCTTCTCATTGGCTGGGCGGGCAAAGACAACGGGCGGAAGTAGATGCGGAACAAAATCTCCAGCCACGACAAGAGCGTGTAGAACAACTGACCCTTACCCCTGTCATATACCTGACCCTCTCACATACCTGACCCTCTCGCTGGCCAATCATCTTCGAGGCGAAGTTTTGACGAGCGTCGCTTACCTGACCGTGTCAAAGTGTGTCTTGAAGATGATTGGCCAGCGAGAGGGTCAGGTGCTGGAGAGGGTCAGGTATGTGACAGGGGTAAGGGTCAGTTGTTCTATCCCTCCCACGACAACTACGTCAGGATCTCGCATCGTCGCGCCGCTCACCCGCGGCAGGACCTGAGATACGTTGCGACTCGGACTCGCGAGTCCTCATGCCCAACGCGACGTTCAGCTCTGCCAGGGCCCAGCCACGGTCGGCGCTGGGCGGCTATTGCGGCAATGAAATGCATAATGGCTGCGCTGCGTACTCCGTACTCTGCCGTCGGATGCTCTTTCTTGCTACGGCCACAGCTCCTGCCTGTGCTTTGCATGAGGCGCGCGTGTGACGTTGACTACGGAGTACAGAGGTGACAGATGGCAGGTGCTATTGTGGCTGATGCACCCACCCGAGTCGGCTTCCCACCAGTGAGCATCTTTCCCGGCCCCGCGTGCAGCAGGCATTCGTGAGGTCGGGTCTGATCGGGTCTGGTCGGGTTGCTTCTTCTCATTGCTTCAGTCTGGCCCTGGTTTGCTCGATCCTGCTTCTAATAAACAACCACAAAACTTCACAGCCAGCCGTATCGGGACTCTCAAGACTCCCGAGACTCGCCCAAGGCATCGTCAAAGGCTCCTCGCATCTCCTGACTATTTTTTAGCCCTCCAGAGCTCCCATCACTTGACTTCAGCCACTCACATAAGCCATTTACTTAAGCTACGCCGCTACGCCACTGAAATTCGATAGCTACCCGCTCGCTCGGAACGATCCAGCTTGCGTACCACTTCGACTTCACAACTACAATCGTAATCTGGCTGTATATGCCCCAACGACTTTGAATCCAACAGGACGGCTCTTCTGGCGCCGTAAACCCCAGACATCATGACTGTCTTTCTATGCTCTCTGTACGTTACAAAGCTTCTATGTCCCGATGCCCTTTGTTCTAAGCTACCTACCAAGGGTTATAACTGAACGCGTGTGATGCCCATAGCTTCCTACCCAAAACTATTCAATTCAATCTGCCGGGCAGTCCACCACGCAAAAATACTTTGACCAGACGGCCAAAGACGACCATACCCTCTCTCAACCCGGCAAAAGCTGCTCCGGCTATCGAGACGCAACCCAGCTTGTTCGACCCTCGACCTGTCATTACCCCACCACTGACGCCTACTAATGAGCTCGAGTCCCCGAATCCCTTCGCCAACGAGGATGGGTTTCGGATTCAGTTCCCCCATGAACTCGGTTCGACGGACGATCTAGCAACACGTTGGGGAGCGCGCGCCAATCAACCTCTGTCCCGAGCCAACTCGCCTCCTCCGGCGGCACTCTTTGAGCGCCAACGGAACCTGGACAAGGCCCGAGGGCTTAGTCGCCGCGGACTGATCCATCAAAAGACGCGTTTGCGAAGTGATAGCCATGATCGGGTCTTCTCTTCAGCTCCCTGGAGGGTAGTTGATGCCGATCAGGGTAATGGAGGGCTGCGCAATGCAGCTGAAGCTGCAGCTCGCGATGGAAAACTCGGCGATTATACCTGGGTGGGGACCTTGGGTATGCCCACTGACGCGCTCGAGGGAACACAACAACGAGAAGATATCGAAAATACCATGGCAAATGACTACGGCATGATGACAGTCTTTTGTTCAGATAAGGATTTCGACGGTCATTATACGCACTTCTGCAAACAGATCCTTTGGCCCGTCTTTCACTATCAAATCCCAGATAACCCCAAGAGCAAAGCATACGAGGATCATTCGTGGAAGTACTACGTCAACGTGAACCAGGCCTTTGCCGACAAGATTATACAGAACTGGAAACGCGGCGATGTGATCTGGGTCCACGACTACCACCTTCTTCTGGTACCTGGAATGGTACGCAAGAAGCTGCCCGATGCTAAAATTGGCTTTTTCCTGCATGTTGCTTTTCCCTCGTCAGAAGTGTTCCGATGTCTTGCGGTGCGAAAGGAACTGCTGGACGGCATGCTCGGTGCGAATCTGGTTGGATTCCAAATTCAAGAATACTCGAGGCATTTCTTGCAAACGTGCAGCAGAATTCTCAGCGTTGAAGCCACACCAGAGGGTATAGAATTGGAGGATCGCTTCGTCGACGTGATCAATACGGCCATTGGAATCGACCCCACCAGTCTGAACAAGAGCCGCGGCCAGCAGGATGTTCTCCGTTGGCTCCGAATTTTGCAAGACAGATACAAGGGCAAGAGGCTCATTGTTGCTCGAGACAAGCTGGACCACGTTCGTGGAGTTCGACAAAAGCTCCTGGCCTACGAACTCTTCTTGAACAAGCATCCCGAGTGGCGCGAGAACACTGTCCTAATCCAGGTGGCTCTTTCATCCAGCCAAAATAGCGACCTCGATGCCGCCGTGTCTGATATTGTCACGCGCGTCAATTCTTCGTGGGCCAACTTGGCATACCAACCTGTTGTCTATCTCAAGCAGGATATAGACTACGCGCAGTACCTTGCTCTGCTTACCATTGCCGATGCTCTGATGATCACAAGCCAACGGGAGGGTATGAACTTGACATCGCATGAGTACATCTTTTGCCAGGATGGTAAGATCCTTCCTAGCCCCAAGCACGGCTCTCTGATATTGTCCGAATTCACTGGTACATCTTCGCTATTTGGCAAGAGCGAGCTCTCTGTCAATCCCTGGGACTACCGTCAGTGTGCCGATGCAATCAAGCAAGCGCTGGAGATGGGTGCAGACGAGAAGCTGCGTCGCTGGCAAAAGCTCCATGAATCTGTCGAGCGTCACACGGGATCTCACTGGTTCGGCGAGCTGATGTCTCATCTCGACCGCGCCCATGACGAGCAGCACAAGCGAGACCAGACCTCTGTTCCTCGGCTTTCCATACCCGAGGTCAGCCAATTGTACGAAAACTCGAACCGTCGCCTATTCATGCTGGATTATGAGGGCACGTTGGTGACCTGGGGCCCTGTGAATAAAATTATCCCAGTCAGTCCGCAGCGTGTATTGGATGTCTTGAATGACCTGCTCTTGGACGAACGCAACATCGTGTATGTTACGTCTGGTCGCAAGCCCGAGGAAGTGGATCAAGTGTTCCGCCGAGTACCCGGCCTGGGTCTGGTAGCAGAAAATGGCTGCTTCATCAAAGATTGCGGCTCGGAAAAATGGGTTGAAATGTCGGACGGAAGGCAGATTGACAATTGGAAGAAGTCAGTCAAGGAGATTCTTCGCTATTATCTGGAGCGAACACCAGGCGCCGAGGTCGAGGAGCGCCGCTGCAGCGTCTTGTTCCATTACGACGGGGCTGAAGATCAGGAAGCTGCGGCGCGACTCGCAGCCGACTGTGCTAGCCACGTCAACGATGCGTGCGAGACCCTTAAAGTCCACGCCATTGTTCTCGATGGAACTATTGCTGTGGAACCTATGGACTGGACCAAGAGCACAGCTGCGCAAAAGGTCTTTGAGCACCTAAACCAGCCCGATGCAGATGGTGGAAGCCCGAAGCCGCCGGTCGACTTCCTCATGGTGGTCGGTGACGGCCGCGAAGATGAAAAGGTATTCAAATGGGCCAACAGGCTCGGAACGACTGACACGGTCAAGAACGTGGTGACGGCCAGCCTGGGCAATCGAAGTACGGAGGCGGCATCGACCCTGACGCAGGGTGTGAGTGGTAAGTGACAATATTTCTGCAGCCTGCTTGGAACATGGTCCGGCATGTACTGACTTGACACTTTTCGTGATAGGTGTTCTCAGCTGCCTTCAGCGACTTGCCAGCTTATAACCGCTGGCAGTGCGCAATACTCACTGTTTGTTGTATATTTAATGAATTATGGCCTGGCGTTACGGGTAAGCATCATGTTCTTCAGCATAGGATGAGAGATACGAACGACGTCGAATATGAGCCATTGGAGCATTCTTGCTTGTATGTATGGGTGCTCGAACATATGTGGTGGTGTATGGACCCAGGAGGGGTGCTCCACGAAGGCCGGTAACAAAAGTCGAGACGAACGCAGCACCACCAAGGTCTGTAGAGGGCCAGGGGGGGGGGAGTCGTTGTGCTTTTGCCGTCGCTTGTAGGTAGCCCCTTGGCCGCGCAACCTCGTTTCTCGTTTTGCTTTCTACATCTGGGGGGTTCGTGATCTCCCCAGGGGAGGCCCGTTACAAGCTTCGTTTCTATGTTAGTCGCCTAAGCGTTGCACTAATCGTTTTTCTTCGCAATGGCTTGCATGGTATTTACCTTCAGCATCAGCAACTTCTTAGTAAGGCATGTCGGTATGAAGATGAACCTTATATTTCACTTATTAGCTCCAACCTAGTTCTGTAGTTCACAGACGATCTCATCCTGACATTTTATGCACGCCGAGAGCGGCGACCCCGCCATCACGAGTCCGGAGTTATCAATTGAACCCCGCTGTCCGATACCGGCAGAACATAAGCTTGCTCCGTGCCACGCAGACCGAGTTCTCTTTTTTGTATGTAATCAAGGACCAGTGATCACCACCACCACCACCACCACCATTATCATCATCATCATCATCATCGCGTCGTGACCACAGCGCCCCCTGCACCTACGCCGAATCCCTCGAACACCTCAAAATGGGCGCCTTTCCTCCCCCACCGGTGACGACCATCGATTGGTCCAACGTGGGCTTCAAAGTCCGCGAGGGTACGTCAATCTCCCAGATCGTTTTCCTCCCATATCCTCTCCATGTATCAAGCATGACCCTGCATTCCCTGGCGGTAAAGAACAAGAAAATGCTAACTCGCACTGCCACAGTCAACGGCCACATCGAATCAACCTACTCCAAAACGACCGGCCAATGGACCCCCCTCCGCTTCATCCCAGACCCCTTCATGCGCATCCATGGCATGGCCCCAGCCCTAAACTACGGCCAACAAGCCTACGAAGGCCTCAAAGCCTTCCGCCGCCCCGGCGACAACGCCATCACCATCTTCCGCCCCGACCGCAACGCCCTCCGCCTGCAACACTCCGCCGAAGTCGTCTCCATGCCCCCCGTCCCCATCGACATGTTCATCCAAGCCTGCCGCGCCGCCGTAGCCCTCAACGCGGGCTTTGTACCTCCCCACGAAACCGGCGCAGCACTCTACATCCGTCCCCAACTGTACGGCTCAAGCGCACAGCTAGGCCTCGATCCTCCCGAGGAATACACCTTTTGCGTATTCGTCATCCCCACGGGGGTATACCACGGGTCTCACCCCGTCAAGGCCCTCATCCTGGATGACTTTGACCGCACGGCTCCCCATGGGACCGGCCATGCGAAAGTAGGCGGGAACTACGCACCTGTGCTGAAATGGAGTGGAAAGGCTAAGCAGGATGGCTACGGGATTACTCTGCACCTTGATAGCGCGAAGCATGAAGAGATTGATGAGTTTAGCACATCGGGCTTCATTGGCGCCAAGGTGACGACGACGACGACGACGACGACGGCGGATGGTGGCTCGGAGGGTGATGAGAAAGTCACGCTTGTGGTGCCGGATTCAAAGTGCGTGATTGATAGTGTTACGAGTGATAGTATCCAGCATATTGCGCGGAGTTGGGGCTGGACTGTGGAGAAGCGCTCGATTCTGTATAGGGAGCTGCCGGAGTTTACGGAGGTTTTTGCGGCGGGGACGGCGGCGGCGCTGGTGCCGATTCGGAGTATCACGCGGCGGAAGGGGGCGGTTGGGTTGCCGGCTGGGCCGAGGGTGAGTTGTACGGAGGAGGGGGATACGGTGACGTATATTCCGGAGGGGCAGGAGGAGGCGGGGCGACTTTGTTTGCGGCTGTTGACGCATTTGCAGGGGATTCAGTTGGGGAAGAGGGCAGATGAGTTTGGGTGGACGTGTGAGGTGACGGAGGGAGATTTGAATGTGGAGGGCGGGCTGGTGCAGTAGGAGGTATGTACCTGGAGGCAGGCAGGCAGGCAGGCAGGCAGGCAGGCTGAAGAGGGGATGGCAGCGCCCAGAGGTGTTGAGGAAGGGAAGAAATATACGTAGTGGGAATGTATATAGGATTGGGGTATCTGCTCGAGATGGATCGTTGGTTCGATAGATGGAAGAACACATGCATGAGCTTTGTGAGGCAGATGTGGGCTGGAAATTATTCCGTCCACTTCGTGATGCAGATCAGTAGGAAGAGTCTCCCCGTTTTTCATATATATATCAAGACATCTGGGCATACCGAGCTCATGGTAGTTACTCCTATAGCGGCCTCAGATATATATGTAGTGTACCGTCTCATCCGTTACATGGCAGCCTTGTATATACACACGACAATCGCAGTATGTCCCTCATAGATTCCCTCCCTCCCTATACAAGCCCATGAAAGCAGAACAAATGGGCTTCCAGAGCCTCCACGCCAAGCCCTTCAAAACAAGACGTAATAGTAGCATGCTCCCTCACGAATCACCCCCCTAAAACATTCTATACACATCAATCGCCTCCCCAAACGCCTCATCAATCCCCCTCACCAATACCCCCGCCACACGGCCCAAATCTCCCGGCAACCTACGCACCACCGCCGCACTCAACTCGGTCGTCGCACGCCGCAGCCCCTCCAGATTGAGAAGCACCACAGGCGACAGGATGAGCAGCTTGTCAAAGCGCGGCTTATTGTCGATGATGATCCGGAGCGTGGTCTGCACGACGGCGGAGAGGCGGCCCGTGGCGACGGCGACGGCGAGGGCATCGCTGAAGGTGAAGGGGGTGGAGGTTGCTTGTGCTGTGGTGGTGGCGTGTTTGATTTGGGTGAGGAGGTTGGCGGAGGTGGTGGTGATGGGGAGGGCGTCGGGGAGGAGGCCTTTCCAGGTGGAGACTGTGGTGCCGAGGACGGTGGTTTTGGTCTGGATGGCGGTGAGGGCGGCCGTCATGGCTTTGTCGTCGGGGGTTGTTGTCATGATGGGGGGATATTGTCCATGATAGGAGCGTCTGGGAGGTTGGAGAGGTCTTGTGTTCGTGATGGACGGGTATGGTACGGTCGTCGGTACGGGATATGTATATAGTGGGGGGTGGGCGTCCAAGCCTCCAAGGGTGGCTTTTTGGAGCTAATTCCTACGTACTCTGTACTCCGTAGGATGGAACGAAATAGGTACATGTATGTAGCTACACCGAGATAGAGATGGAAATAAAGAAATGATTATGGGAAAAGAAGAATAACAGGATCGAAACGCGGGGATAGAACGTGGCAGGAGCTAAAAATAAGACTGACGCCATGGAAAGATATCTCGGCGGTGGACATGGGCCAGCCCCTGAAATTGTGAAATTGTAAATACATACTCCGTAGAAGATGACATTGCTCTATATGATGATGCTCTTTTCCCCTGTTCCTCGTCCCAATCTGGATACTCTGCTCTTTCTCTGCGCAAATTCCTCAACATCTGCTGCTTTTCCCCCCTTGCCTCCAGCTTTCAAGACCTGCTGCGTCCCGACTCCCGCTTCACTTCAACTACGGCCCAAGCAACACCTGCTCCGACAGCATCGTATCGAAATAGCTTCGAATCTCAACCACCTTGCCCTCCACATTCCAGCGCATCAGCCACAGATACTCATTATTATACGCCTCGCCCGTCGTCCTCGTCGCTTCTCCGCGCGTCTCCACGCTGCACCACCAGCCATCGGCCTCGGGCTCCGCATCGACAATCACCCGCGTCACGGCAAACTTGATGGGTGCACGCAGCTTCTTGCCCAGACGCTGAAAGGTGGCCTCGTCATGTTCTTTTAAGCTGTGCCGCGTGCCGGCCAGGGAGTGCGCGTTACCGGTACACGTCCAGACAACGTTGGGGACGAGGTAGTCGGTGAGGAACTTGCTGCGAAAGTTTGTGTCGGTGGTTTCGGCGA
This sequence comes from Claviceps aff. purpurea, assembly GCA_018361025.1. Lineage (NCBI taxonomy): Eukaryota > Fungi > Ascomycota > Sordariomycetes > Hypocreales > Clavicipitaceae > Claviceps > Claviceps aff. purpurea. Next base: position 34,866 of record SRRH01000145.1, read on the forward strand.
GGTGGGAAAAGGCGCGGCGGACGAGGTCTTTGGTGAGGATGAAGCGAGACATGATGTCTTTTTGCGTTTGAATGCGCGGGGAAGGAGGAGTTGGAAGAGAGATTGGAATTTAGAAGGCAAATGGACGGATGAACCAGAGAATTGTCATGATGCCAGGTGGTTTCTTGGCTGCCGAGCGGGCCGCGGGATCCACCATTTGGCGCGGGGCGGCGGGGGTCGTTCAAACAGTAAACTTGAAGGGCGATTTCATGCAAGGTACCTAGGTACCTAGGTACCTTATTACTCCGTACATCAGCACTTGTCACTCCATATCACTATTAGTAAGAACAGAGATCACAGATGCAGCTGTCAAGAACTTTGTTTGAAGATTTGATTCCTGACGACAATTGTATGTACGCTATTTAGTTGGAGATCTTGGGATCCACTTTGGAGCTGTAATCAGTTAGCATCGTCACAGCGCAGGACATCATACATGCATGCATGCGGCATTGGAATTTGGAGTCACTCACCCCGTCGCCTTCTCGTAGGCAGTGCGCCCTGCATCCGTCATCTTCTCTTGTGTGCCCGGGTTGATGTTGTGGCCCGACTTTTTGGCTCCCATGCTGAAGGCTGCACCTCATGATTCATCAAGTCAACAGAATGACCTTTGACAAAAAGTCCTGATTTACTTTCCCGAGAAAACGGAGCGAGGGACAACGTACCCTTGTCAACGTAGTCTTGCTTCTGGCCGCCGTCGGCCGGGGGATTCTGTCCCGAGCCAGAGTTGCCCTTGACGCTCTCGGCTGCCTTCTTGACGAAATCCATGGTCGATGATGCAAATGTGTAGTCGATAGCTGTGGTTGATGTCGAGAGTATTGGAAAGCAGGTAATGGCGAATAATAGATTAGGAATGGTTGCGGAAGAGAATTTGAAAGGCATGGGAGTCGTGCATCTTGTATGTACTTTGGTTCTCGGCTATGTTCCCGGTTTATTTGTCGCGCCTTATCAAGATTCAAGGTTCGCATCAGTGACGTCTGCTCCCCTCGGATTCCGCAACGTTATACCTACGCCTCCCAGTTCTCAATCAACGACCATCAGTAATTAACATTGAGCGAGGTTCTCTTGGCCAACGCCCAATCCGGGCACAGTGGCAAGATCAGACATCGATGCGTTCATCGCGCATGACATCAACGCGCATGACACTAAGGACTCGGAACGGAAGACTGTAAATCCCGGATGGTTGCGTCACCATTCGATCAGATCTGCTCGGTCCTTCGATCGTGTCTATGTAGGTACCTATGTAGGTACAACTTACAAGCCTACAAGGTATGAGGCGGGGAGAGGTAGGTTGTACATATGTACATACTACCTAGGTAGGTTGTACATATGTATATACTACCTAGGTAGGTACCTACAGCAGAGAACATAGAGAAAATGCAAGGCAGCGTTTTGATTGGCGCTGCGGTGGTGCAATGGATCGGCCGAGAAACAAAAGCTGGGCAGTGGGAGCCCCCAAATCTCATGACGAGTACTCCGTATAGCTCTGTCCAATCGTTCAATTGTCCGAATCTGAAAAGCTGGTGAACGCCACTACAGAACTACGGATGTCGACGTGAAGAAGGAGCCATTGCCATTTGCGTATGGGCGGAGGTCTTGTTCCGGACGGCTGCAGCTGCATCGAGACGCGCCCGGCCTCTACAATTCCATCCAGTGTCCGTTGCCACATGGCCCATCAATACTCAACGACGCCGTCCACTCGACCACTTATCGCCACAGACTGTTCCAATGGCTTAGCCAATGGCGCCAATATCATATATGGTTGATGTCATGGATTCACGTTCCCCCATCACCTTGGACGACAATGGAACACGAGCTCGACGCACGCTACTTGACCTGCGGACGGTACTTAAGGTTTTGATCGACTTGGCCGTTCCTATCTTATTTATTTTATCCTGTCCAGTTCAGTCAATCTCGCGCAGGAAAACACAGAACTGTATCCGTTTCTGCTGCCAGCTATTGTCGACGAGGACGAGACCACACATTCCGAATTCGCCTCTCTGCATTTTCAACACCGTCCAAAATGGCGTCCAAATCAGCCAAGGAGGACCAGCTCAAGGCCTCCATGGTGCAACCAACAAAGGATGACCGCATCACATCAGACTTTGGAACAAAGCAGTCCAATACTGACCACTGGCTGACTGTCACTACAAACGACAAGACTGGGCCCATGCTGCTGGAAGACAGCTTTGGTCGCGAAAAGGTGCGTGTTTCTGAAATAGCATGACGGAGGGTCAAAGTACTCGGCACTGACCGTCAATCAATACAGATCCACCGATTTGATCATGAGAGAATTCCAGAGCGTGTGGTACATGCTCGCGGTGCTGGAGCCTTTGGCACATTTCGGCTGTTTGAGTCCGCCCAAGACGTCACGCACGCCGGCGTCCTCACAGACACGTCTCGAGAGACGCCTGTCTTCCTAAGGTTCTCGACGGTCCTCGGCAGCCGAGGCTCTGCAGACACGGTTCGAGATGTTCGGGGCTTTGCGCTCAAGATGTACACGAAGGAGGGCAACTGGGACATTGTCGGCAACAATATCCCCGTCTTCTTCATCCAAGACGCCATCAAGTTCCCAGACCTCATTCACGCTGGCAAGCCAGAGCCCGATTGCGAGATCCCACAAGCGCAGTCGGCGCACAACAACTTTTGGGACTTCATGTACATGCATTCCGAAGCAACGCACATGTACATGTGGGCCATGTCGGATAGGACGATCCCCCGTTCGTATAGAATGATGCAGGGCTTTGGTGTCAACACGTACACCCTTCAAAACGCCAAAGGCGAGCGGCATTTTGTCAAGTTCCACTTCACGCCAGAATTGGGCGTACACTCATTGGTCTGGGACGAGGCTCTCAAGATTGCGGGGCAAGATCCCGATTTCCATCGCAAGGACTTGATGGAGGCCATTGAGAGTGGCGTGTTCCCTAAATGGAAGTTTGGTATCCAGGTTATTCCCGAGGGCAAGGAAGACGATTTCGAGTTTGATATTCTCGACGCCACCAAGGTCTGGCCGGAAGAGCTTGTGCCTATCCGGTACATTGGCGAGTTGGAGCTAAATCGCAACGTGGATGAGTACTTCACAGAGACGGAGCAGGTCGCATTTTGTACCAGTCACATCGTGCCTGGCATCGGCCTTTCCGACGATCCGCTGCTGCAGGGGCGAAGCTTTTCGTATCTTGACACGCAGCTCAGCCGACTTGGCGTCAACTGGCAGGAACTTCCCATCAATAAGCCCGTGTGCCCAGTCATGAACTTCAATCGCGACGGTGCTATGCGTCACACCATTGCCAAGGGCAAAGTCAACTACTGGCCCAACAGATTTGAGGTTCAGCCTGCAGCAACCGAGAAAGAAGGCGGATATGTCGACTATCCCCAGAAAGTCCAAGGCATCAAAGTCCGCGGCAAGAGCGAGAAGTTCAAGGAGCACTTTTCGCAGGCAGAGTTGTTCTACAACTCCATGTCCGACGTGGAAAAGAGCCATATCAAGGCGGCTCTGTCGTTTGAACTGGACCATTGTGAGGAACCCATCGTTTATGAGCGGCTGACCAAGCGTCTCGCCGATATTGACTTGGACCTCGCCCAATCTGTCGCCACCATGGTCGGCGGCCCTAACCCTTCAGAGTCGTCGCGAAAATCCCACGGCAAGAAAACGGTCGGGCTCAGCCAGCTGGAGTTTATGCCGGGACGCGCCATCATTGCGTCGCGCAAAGTCGCCATTCTCATTGCGGACGGCTACGACCCCATTGCCTACACCGCCATTGTCGCCGCTCTCAAAGCCGCACAGGCGATTCCCGTCGTTCTTGGCCCGCGTCGCTCTCCCATCTTTGCCGCCGGAGAGGACAAGGCGTCTGCGAAGGGTGTCATGCCAGACCACCACTTTGAAGGGCAGCGAAGCACAATGTTTGATGCCGTCTTTATTCCCGGCGGTAAGCAGTCGGTGGATACTCTCATCAAGATGGGCCGTGTTACGCACTATGTCCGGGAAGCGTTTGGACATCTCAAGACGATTGGTGCCACGGGAGAGGCCGTCGACTTGGTGAACCGCGCAGTGCAGCTGCCCGAGGTGCAGCTTTCTGGGGATAGCGAGTCTGTGTTGAGCTATGGTGTAGTCACGCTGCGGAATCCCAAGCCGGAAGGTTTGAAGGAGGTTATTTCGGCAGCGAAGAATGCGAAGCATTTCTTGGATCAGTTTGTTTGGTCGATGAGCCAGCATCGATGCTGGGAGAGGGAGTTGGATGGGTTGGCTGCTCAGGTGGCTTATTGATTAGTTTTTTTATGTACCGGTTCAAGGTTGTTACGATTTTGTCGGCCAGATGCTAGAGGCTAGGTGTTCAAGTTGTGTATGATTACGCGCAATACGTATTGACGATTACTTGGCATCATCTCACATTGCACTGAAAATATTCACGCTTCGTAGAGGCAGGGAACATGAAGTCGTATGCTACGGCAAGGGGTATCAGTATGTCTCAGGCTCTCAGCAAGGTCCTCTACCCGGCCTTCTTGATCAGCGTGAACGGTACAGCCGGCATTCACTGTGATGAAGGGTACGATTCGGATTGAAGGTACATACGAAGTAAACGCCAATTCGGGCGTCGCGGCGTGCTTGGACTCTCAGCTTTGGTCCTGGACTCCTGGAGCCGGCTCATCCGGTCGTTCCGCACCAGGTATGACTATGGAGTATATCGCAGGGTACCTTATAGGGATATAATAATACAATAATACAAGCGCGCCATTATTTTGTGCAACAGAGTATCTAATGTACCTACCTGGCGGCAGCGGCCCAATCGAGAGGTAGGCTACCTCTCGATTGGGCCGCTGCGCATTGTGTGTGTGTGTGTGTGTGTGTGTGTGTGTGTGTGTGTGTGTGTGTGTGTGTGTGTGTGTGTGTGTGTGTGTGTGTGTGTGTGTGTGTGTTTGTACGTATTTGTCGCCTTTACGTAATCGAAACGATCGACTACAGTCCTAATAAGTCCCGGGACATTTACAGTGAGACTCGGGACGGGACGTCTCCGGGACCTCCCGACAACTCCACGGGACCGTCCCGGGACGTCCCATTCGGAACACTGTTTGCAACCCGGAACCGAACCGGGGGCACAGCGTTTCCCGGCACAGAGTTTGACCAGCCGGATGCCAGTATGTACAGGTCAGCGCTTGGCCGCTTGCCGGTTCAGCGTTTACCGGTACACTAACTTGCCACCCCGAGGCGTTTCAGCCAGGGGCGCTGTGCACCGATGGTTGACCGTACTGGCGGGCGATTCAATTTCTTACCTGTAAGGTACCTAGGGGGGATGAAATCATGAAATTGAACGCCCGCCAGTACATCGTTTCCCGGCACAGTGATTGCGTCGCAGGGCCCAGGTATATAGTGGTGTCTAACGGCTGCGCCCATTCTTTTGTGCGAGAGATTGCCGGTGTATGGACATATGTAGTACGTGGGGTATTGTCGGACCGACCGTTTAGAGGTCACAGCATGGAAGGAGTTGGGATCAAACTGGTTGCGACTCACGACTCACGACTCACATGGTCACACAGAAACAATGCCTGCGTAGTTCATACTCCGTAAAGGAAGAGTGCGGGGAGACGATAATGTCCGAAAGACGAAGTCTAGACAGCCTAATAAGGGTAATTGATCGGGGTCTTTCCATTCTCGAAGAAATCCGCTAATTCGGTCACCGGTGCAAGGTGCAATTATTTATAAAAGCGCATCTCCCGCACCTCTTGTATGCGCATTCCACTTCAGGCATCGTACCTACTTTACTTCACAAAAGATTCCACGAAGCAAACCTCATCCGATTTTTCTACATACATATTACAATACACAATATGAAGTTCAGCACCGTCCTCGGCACCTTTGCCCTATCTACCCTCGAGGCATACCGTGCCTTTGCCAGCCCGCTTGAACCTGGGGCTCAGTCGCTGGAAAGCCGGGGAACTGAGTACTGCTGTTTGCAAACGTAAGTTGCTGCCTCTTACCGTTTACATAAAACGTACACCTACATACATGATACATCATGGATGGTGTGACGTGTCAATACTCAAATTCTCAATGGGGAGCACGTGAGTACTAGAGTAGCTACAGCCTACTAGCCTGCAGCCGCTCTAAGTTCTAACCAGTTACCAACTTACCATGTATGATGTTATTCATGTGCCGGGACTCGCACTAACCACGAATCACAGAGAACTTGAGGGCAACACACAAAATTCATTTATTGCCTATCCTTTGCCTGGGCTCAGAGGAATCGTCGCCAGTGCGGATGATTGCCTAATCATCGTTCACCAAACATCCACTCCGCCGAGCCGAGGCGGCTGCGCAGAGTGGTTTTTTGAAGCCAGATACTGTCAAAAATACCAACTCCCTGCGGCCTCGGTGCAAGAAGCGAAAGTTTGCCAGTCAGGACATAAGTAGTTCGGAACTTCGGGGAGGAGGCAAGTTGCAACTGACTGTTCACGCGGCCGGCGGCGCCATGTGCTGGCCTGCATACTCGTCAGTGACTCAGTGGTACGGACATGTCAGTGGTCGCATTGGAAGTTGGAACAACACTTTGTATTCTGGAGTCTGTACAGACTACAGAGTATGATGGTGTAACAAGGGTCTCGTTTTTGACGAGAAGTAGTCAATTCAAAATACATAACAGACTTTGGCTCCTTTTAGCCGATCCATCGGACATCTCCGGTCGTTCCGTACTCCGTAGTGACTCTATTAGGCGGGTATGCACGTGTGACGTTTGTCGTTTATAGCTTCAGCCTTCATTTAAATTTTAGGCAGCCTGGCAGTTTCTATAATTTTTCCAAGAGGATTTTCTTGGCCGGCAGTGGGCACCACGCCGCACGGCGAAATAGTCCCCCGACGACCAGGGCGATGAGATCTATATCATCTGGGAGCAGGACGTATCTAGACACACATGTATACCTAGCACAGGCTATTTACCTAGTATGTAGGTACCTAGAGGCTAGCCTCTAGGTAACGGCGGCGCCATCGGACAACCGTCCGGCGACCGGCGTCAACTTCTTGAATCTTGGCCACGGTTCCTGCCGCTACAAGCGCAGTAGAGCTATCCACCAATGCTCGGACGACGAGAGGCCAGTGCTGTCGAAGACTCGAAGCAAATCTCTATCTGCACTGAGCCATTTTCTCCATAATGAGTCGGAGTCGTCAGTGGTATGGACATTGGAAGTTGGGACAACACTTTGCACTGAGTGACTCTGGATTCTGTACAGAGTAATAAGTGGGTGTAACAAAGATCTTAATTGTTGACGAGAAGTAATCAATTCAGGATACAATAATAGACTTTGAGTTTGGATCCTTTTAGCCGATCCATCAGACATCTCCGGTCGTTCCGTAGTGACTCTATTGGGCGGGTATGCACGTTTACAAAGAAGAAAGGTACTCCGCGCGTCGAGAGCAGCATCAGATCCAACACGTATCTGTACTACAGTACTGCCCAACGCACAACACAAGATGAAGTCCGTGGCAGTCCTCATCGATGATCGGACGCCAGAAGAAAGAGCCTAAAAGGCAAGATAGTGGAGACTGAACTCAGTGAAGATCTAATCTAAGAGCAAGAAAACGAGAAGTATACGGAGTATATACATACACAAGGTTCGGGTAAACTCCTTGGGTAAAGGAAGTCAAGGGGAAATTGGATGAGCGAACGCGTGACTCGTGAGCAGACTACATAGCAATTGCATGTCCTATCCAGATTCCAAGAGAGCGAAATAAAGAGTGGCGTCCAACAGTTCCGTTCTCCATCTCGTTTGTCGTTCATAACTTCATTTAGGCAGTTCCTGCAACGACCAGGGCGATGAGATATCATCTGGGAGCGTGGTAACGTGGCCATCGGGACGTACCTAGACACGCATGTGGTACATATGTAGATTGTAGGAATATTAGGTATGTTCCTGGAATATCCGACGATATTCCGTGTTGCGCGATTCCAACAGTGATATCACCTCAGCGGCAGCCAACTCCAATTTAAAATTTAAAATTTAAAATTGGAAATCGGTGTTTTTTTCATACTGTGTTACAGATAGACCAAATGCTTCGGAAGTTCGGTTACGGGTTAACGAAGAAGAGCCAAACAAAATAAAAGAAGAAGAAGAAAAAGAAGAAGAGCCTAGACTCTAGAGGAGGAGGGCTTAGAGGTCAGGAGACAGGAAAAGCGCAAGGCTAGGAAGGAGAAGCGTGACGCTTCCGAGGGCGGCTGAGGATAATGGCTCAGTGCCGTCGGCCGATAGATGTTTGCTTAGCCTTTGCCCTTCCACAGCACCGACCTCTTACCGAAGACTCGCGATGAATCATGATGCATCATGCTACGCCTCCAAAGCCATAAATGATCATTGCCCATTCAGTGGCTAGTCCCCATGATCCATCATCTGACATCATGATCGTGATATCGTCATCCTCCTCAATGACTCCCACCAGAATGTATCTTAAGAAGATTAGGGAGCGTTGGTAGATAGCTCCACTGCGCTTGTAGCGGCAGCCTGCAGGAACCGCGGCCAAGAACTTGACGGTTGACCGATGGCGATTATCAATTTATCATATGAGCCTCTGGAGTCTGGAGACTTGGAAGTTGGGTTTACGATCGATCATCGGATCGTGATGACGTGGTCCCCCATACCTACCTTGTCTCTTCTTCTCTTCTTCAGTGGACAAGACAGACACGAATACACGATGCAAGATGCAAGATGCAAGAATCCAAGATACATAGACTCTGTCGTTTTTTTTCTCGATCTTCGATCTTGCATGCTCGTGACTCGTTCTTGTAAGTCGTTCGCCGTGGCCACTGGCCACTGGCCAGGGTCCAGCAGAGTCTAGCCCATTAAATCAGGAAATGATGTACGCTGTACGGTCGAGGACTTGAGCCCCGGCTCCCGAGGACGCTCTGGAGTCTGAAATTTGACCTTTATGCCAGATACGTTATACAAGTAATAACAAAACAGGGCCACAGGCTAGTGAATCATTCACATTATACTGTAAACCTGAGTGGCTGGCAAAGTTGAGCCAGTCTTCTCTTCAACATTTGGTACGTAGTAGTAAGACTGTAACTTGTAAGTACGCATTACAACCAATTGACTCTAGCTTTATGATGCAGAAAGTGATGTGGTTACTGGCCAGTCGAGACGTTGCAATTTTTACCATTTCATGCGCTAGGTACAAGTGCTACCAGCCAGAATCTAAGCAGTGGTGGACCGTGGCGTTACATGCGACCTTGAGAGTAAGATCGCAAAGATAGGTACGCCACCGCAGGCTGCAGCACGCACGCGGCGGCCTCAAGAACAAAGTACGATAAGTACCAAGGCCATCAATAAGAATATGAATAGAGAGCAGACATGCGCGAATAACAGCCACCCCCATCCAATTGCAAGTATTCGCGCCACGTGGTTCAACTCCAGTCTCCTCCCCTCCTTTTCGCCGTCCGGAGATCCGGCCCGTCCTGACGCACTAGAGTTTGGAACATCCCAGGCGACATGCGACGGCATCAAGAAGGTACAGTAGCACCCAACGGGCAATGGGCATCAACGGCATCAAACGTCATATCACAGCACCCATGATCCCGAATCCCGAAGTCCCACAGCCTTCGACAGGCAGCAGCCTACACTGTACAGTGTACAGGTGACAGGCTGACAGCATCAATATCAAGCACCGCCTCCCTTCTTCGTAGTCTCCCCCCGGCCACTCCTCCCCCCCTTCTGGATCTCTTTCCCCGCGCCGTACCCCTTGGACCCCTCGTCCCCCTGCGGCTTGCTCAGTTCGTGATCCGCGCCCCGAAGCGCGAGTACATCAATGGCCCCGTCTTCGGACTCGCGTGAGGCTCTCTCGCGGGCTGCCTCGGGAGTATTGCCGCCTTTTTGGAAAGAGGAGTCCATTTGTTCGGCGTCTTCGGGTTGGGGGGCTGGGTCGTGATTATCGTGGTCTTTGGTTGTGTTCTTGTGGAGGGTGCGGAGGTGGAGGGGAGAGGGCCGCGGGAGGAGGCGGAGGGGAAGACGGAGGGGGGAGATGAGGGCTGGGACGCGTGGACGGGGAAGCATGATGCTGTTTATTTTTCTCTTGCGTGGTGTTGTTTGTGGTGATTGTTTTGCGTGGTGTTTTGCGTTGGGGTGGGTGTGAGTTTGGTGGACACAGGTCTGAGGTGACAGGTAGAATCTTGATGCTGTATAACCGTCGGTGTAGTTTCTAGTTGGCGCAAATTGCAATCGGTGCTGATCGTGAGATGGTTCAAGTTGGCGTTGCTTGTTAAGTTGTTTTGGTGTGCTGGCAAAGAATGGGAATTGAATCTGGGTTGTTTGGAGGTGAAAGTGTTTGGTTCTGGAAGTGGGTTTGGGATTGGAGTTGGTGTAGTGACGTCGTGGAATGCGGCGATGCGACCTTGGCGTCATCATGCCATCATACCACAGCCGTTACACAAAGAGTAGGTACATAGTATGTACTGATTTTTACAGCAGTGAGCACCACCATACATATGTATCCCACGATGACTGTCATCAAATAAATATTTTCTTCTTTAGTATATTATAAGCATGTCCGTAAGTTCGTAAGTTAAGCATGATTTGCCATTGTGTCTAAGTGCCTAGGTAACTGTGGCACTGTGCTCTCAATCTCACTCTGTATCGGATCATGCATTACCTCTCCACACAGGGTCCAGTTCTTCCCCATGTTAATCGCGATTCGCACCCATCGCAATGGGGCATGCCGCATGCCGCATTACAGTAGCATCGGCGTTACCTATTATAGCATCGGCATTGCGCTTACATATGTCAGGTACATACATACCTACAGGCTACAGGCCACGTACATACATAGAATCCCAAGCCGGACTCCGGAGACTATTGCTGCAGGTACCAATGCGACATTCCGCGCCGCCCGCGCCTCTATGGCCTCAATAAAGTCAAGTTTCAACTTGTGGAGGGGAGAATGGAGATAGAAGAAGAAAAACCCCTCGTCACTCCAATGGGCAATCAGACTCCCACGTGCAACTTCACTTTTACGTATTGAAGCCATTTCGCATGCGAAGATGCGCAATTGAGTGCTGGTTCACATGCTCTTCACGGGGCGATTGACGAGATGCGAGTCATGCGACGGACTGTTACTGTTATGTACCTAGGTACCTTGCATGGGTGTGGGCGGGCTATTGGGTGGGGACTGGGAGTACATTAGGTACCTAGGTAGTGGCGGGAGTTCGGAGTCCGGACGCAATAGAGGACCGTGGGGAACAATAACTGAATAGATGAATAAAGGTGAGAGACCAGATGAATAGATCAGTGGCTGATGGAAAAGTAGTATGAAACATCAATAACGTGAAATGAAGAATTGGACACTAAGCAAGCTGCAAAAGGGGCAAGCAAGTAATTGGCCGAGCAGTCATCGATCGAGTATCAGTCGATTAACACATGATCATCATCAAGAAGAGGTACATAGTCAACCAGATTTATTAGAAAGTTCAATTCAAGAATCAATCATACACAAACAAGAGAGAAACCGTCTTGTGACTTTGTCCAGCCATCGAAAAGACTCCATCCAAAGGTTAAAACTATTCCTTTCGTCTGATACTACGGAGTAAACCAGTCTCCGCTATCCAGGGCCGGCGTGACCCAGGGCCCAGCATCGCCACGTGTTTGCCACGGACCGAATGCGGACGCATGGCTCACCACTGATGCAGTGATGCTATTGACGAGAGCGATGAGAGCCCCTTCATAATATCGGATGAAATATGAGCGACGTCGGTGGGCAGTTCAGATGGACAATGTAGATGGACGCCGGACGGTCTAAATGGACAGTATGAATGGATCATTCATTGACATGCAATCAGACCATCGACTCGGCTGAGGAAACGAGGCTGAATCCGCACGTATATTCGGAGTCGAATGGAAGCATCCGAGCGGAATAGGATGATGAGAGATGATGAGGCCATCCTGTCACCTGTGCGACAGGCATCCACGATCCGGTGCGATGGTTCGTATCGCTTGAATAAAGCCGAACGTAACATCACACATGCCTCCAACCGGGAACCGGGAAGCAACGCCTCGCGCATGGCCCCACCTTCCCTTTCGGGGGTTGAATAGAACGTCAATAGGCTCGTCCGCGGCCCCTCACCACCTCAGTGACCTCACCATGTATCAATAGAAAACCCGTCTCCTTCTCTCGCAGCAAATGCGCCTTCTTTTGTTCTACGGGATCGCGCCGGAATGGCCTCGGTCATTTTCCATTTTCCATGCCTCCCACGCAGGTACCTGCACCAGTGACCAAACAAAATGCCGTATTCATGGTTCATCGCCCCGACGCAGCGGCATCGGGTTCTGCATCGGGTTGTAGCCACAAGGCTGATCGGGGATATTTTTGAAACCTTGTGTGATGTGTCAAGTCTACGGATCCAGAAGGATGGAAAAAGAAAGAAGACGTCGGAAGTGAATAGATGCATAGACGAACGGACGAACGGTTGTGTGCATGAATAGTCGGCGCCGACGAACTGGCGGGCAACTGCAGACGTGATGGAGAGATTGCTTGCGGATGCGATACACTTGTCGCCACTGCATGATTCGGCTACCATTTGCAGAGTTTTCTTGAGCCAGTTGAGCCAGACTCATGACGGATGTCGATGATTATTGATGGCTGTCACGACTCACAAAGCACGTAGATGTAGATGGCATGTCTAGACTTGCTATACACGTCCAGATTTCTTACATGGCACATCCAGAGTTGGTCAATTGCATTAACCACAGCTCCTGAAAAATTGAGGCTCTCCATGCCACAAAGACGCCGCATGAATCATGATGCACCCAGCTTTTTTCCTGCCGGCTGCCATGCCCAGAATTGCCTCACAAAGTACGTCGTCGGCGTTTGTATTGAGGTCATTTAATATTCATATCGATATCTTTGGCAAGAAGAACGCGTCATGACACCTGCTCGCACCGGCAACTTTGTTCGCAAGGAAATGATCTGCGCCGCGTCCCGCCTCCCGTTTCTCTTTTGAAGCTAGTCTATTGACTCAGTGACTGCTCTGGGGCATCAATAACACCCACGGTTGGAACTTGGCAGCAGGTACCCGACAACAGACTAACAGTGCTGAGTGCCAGGGTCCAGAAAAGAAGATGATCCAAGCTTGACAATTGCAAACCCATTCCGCTTAGCCTTTTCATTTCTCGGTCTTTTTCATCGGTGGCTTAACAGTCTTTTCATCAAGTGGCTTTTCTTCTGTCTGTTGCCGCCTCTATTGAGCGTCGCAGATAGAGGATCGAGATACCCACGGCGCCATCAGGAAACATATAAAACACCTTGATTCCTTGTTCGTCCAGACAACTCTCTTCTTGTGTTATCTCGACATCAGCATCTTGAAAGCTCACAAGTTACGACCAAGTCAAGCCAGACTCTATTTTTTTGTCCACCATATCTTCCTCTTTCTCCTAGAGAGACTTCTTCAAACACAATCTTTACGATTCATCCTTTTTTTTTCTTCCATCAACTCTGCCTCCTGAGTCCTCCCAACGTTCAGGATGCATATCACCTCTGTTGTCATCGCCCTAGTGGCATCAGGGGCTTTCGCAGCCCCATCTCCTGAGCCTCAACCTTGGTGCTGGCGCCCTGGCCAGGGATGCTGGAAGGTCAAGCGCGCGGCTGATGCCTTTGCCGAAGCGATCCAGTCCTCCAGTAGCATCGTGGCGCGCGCCCCCGAGACTGAGAACAGAAACTCCAAGCGCGCCCTCAATGAGCTCGCCCACCTTGTTGCTCTGACGGCGAGGGACCCCAGCGAGTTCTACGACGGATTGGGTCTCGAGAAGAAGTCTGCCGATGTTGATGCTACGAAAGCTGCCCGTGCTGTTCTCGACGAAATCCGCGATGTCAGCCATGAAGAGGAATCGTCTGCTGCTCCTCCCTCGCCCAATACTTTCCCGCCTGAGTGCGAAGGACCCAGGATTCTGTGCTGGAAGAAGCGTGAGGCTGAACCTGAGCCCTGGTGCTGGCGCCCTGGTGAAGGTTGCTGGAAGGCTAAGCGGGATTTGCATGCCCTTGAGGTCGCTGCGCGAGCTATCATTGAGGCATAAACGTATCTTTCTGTATCCATCAATGTCTTAACTTACCACTTATACCTTTCGACTTTGCCTATTGCCGCCTATTATTCCGCCTATACCACCGCGGTCTGCTTGTACCACCACCTTCCTTTCTTGTCAGAGCACTTTTGCTACAAGGGCCAGCTCGTCGACATGTTCTACCTACTACTTGACAACTCGGATTCTACATCACGATTCACCTTTTTTTTCTTCTGAAGATGGCGAGAACAGAACCTGGAGGAGAAACAGCCAAGTCAAACATGTCTACCCCTTTTCCACCCCCTCTCTCAAAAAATAAAGTTGCTCTTGTCTTGGACTTTTGGTCCTGGGCAATCAGGAACGACATCCAAAAAAAAATAAAGCATGTCCACCAATCCAACGGGGACAGCATCTTATGGAAACGTTTATAAGAACGACATGAAGTAATGACGATAGATACCGAAAAAAAACTCTCCCGAATATGCTTGAAGGAGGGAAAAGAAAATGAAGAAAAAAAAGACGTTACCTGGAGAAGTCCAGACGAATGCGTTTACTAGCTTTCCGCCTTTTTCTTTTTTTTGTATTCTCGCCGCGCGTTAGAGCGTGTGCGCTGTATAGTGCCTAGGGAGAGGTATCATGTTCCATAGTTCCAGCAGGGAGTTGAGGCCCAAGGGGGAGAGCTAGGTTGTGGGTGATACATAGTTGTTCTGGCTGGAACGCTCGGCATCTCTAGTTAGGAGTCGCCAGGGCCTGGGATTGGCCTGGAGGCTGGGGGATTGGCTACTAACTAGGGGGTGTACGGAAGACTCGGGAAGGAACTCGGCAGGAGACCGTTTGAGAAAGAGGGAATGTACAGATAGTTTATATAGGGAATGCGATGAGAGTTATGGCGATGATTAATGATTATGAATGAGTGATTAGATGTGGTGTTATGTGATGGACTTTGCGTTGAAGAATGAGGCGAGAATGGTGAATCTGCATGATGAATACATTCATGCTTTGTGTGGTGCGATGGATCGTCGTGGATGAGATGGCGATGTTTGATGTGGTCTGACTCCTGAGCAGTGGTGTGCTTTCTGGTGTGGTCCCTTTCTGATGCGGCTTATCATCGCCGAGGGGTCCTTTCTTGTTTTTTTTTTTTTCTATGTGATGCGTATGATGTTTAATGTGTACTCATGAGATGAGAAATGTGATGATTATGCAGTAAGCGCGCGTTGCGTAATATAAGCTTTGGAATGAAGTCATGTGAAAGAAGGTATAATGAACCATGCATGTGTCAGTATGTGATGTCTACTTATCTCGAACACATGGATCTTTGAAGTAATCTCTGACCTGACGTTTTGACATGATTTTTGTGTCGCGTTATTGGATGTGATGGAATCATTGAATTGATCAGTGGAACAAACTCATGAACGAGCGGGGGAGTGGGAGCGAGGAGTAGGAGTGATGAATGACAAGACAAGATGGAAGATGAGATGCATGATCGCCATGTTTGCGATAGTGAATGATGTACTCTGTACTCTGTACTCTGTAAATACCTACCTACCTAAAAGATATGCGATGGTCGATGTGAGTGGGACAATAAAAGACGTGACCTAACATGATGTGATCCTCGAAAAAGACTCTGCCGATGTAACCCATCAACGTGTTCTGCAATGATCATCTGACACATCACCATCTTTGATGCGTCAGATGATGGCACAAGTTGACTAGAGATGTGGCGACGGTTAAAGTACCAAAAAGACACACACTGATGTGATCTTGAGTCCTTGACACATGTGGCATACATCTCCGACGTGGCCTTTGATGCGACGAATTGATCAGTCGAACAGTGAGAGTCGGCAGTGAGGAGTGATGAAGAGCGTGGTGGAAGATGAGACGCATGATGAGATGATATGCAAGCGATGATTGCGATACATACTGAATACATACATGATACTGTATTCTGTAATGAGATCTGCGATGGTAGATGTGAGTCGTTACTCGTGAGTCGTGAGTGGGACAATCTTTGATGCGTCAAATGATGTACAAGTTCACTAGAGATGTGACGATGGTCAAAGTAAAGAAAGACACAATCACTGATGTGATCTTGACACACAATCTCCGACGTGGTCTTTGGTGCAATGAAGATGCTCTGGGAGTCTGGGCTCCCTCCGGATATAGGTGCATAGTGGTGGTGCTCACTGCTCGCAATAGATGCATGCTTATTGCTGGATACCGTCAAAGTCAGCACGATGACTTCCAAGTTCCAACGTTCTGTTCTGTCCAGCTGTCGCAACTTGCAACTAGGTAGCAACCACAGAGCGACAGGGTCAAGTCAAGGGCACCACGGAGTGCAAAAGTCACAACATTGCAGACAAACAAGCTACATACGATTGTTCCTGTTATGCGACTCGATGCGCGGAGACCAGAGTCTGGTCAGACGGCCCGACTCGCAGGCTGCAGCAGACTGCATTCTCCTGATGAGGATGGCGCGCAAATTGTAACCATCGCGATTCGCGACTCCCTCGCGCCGAAATTTCGCATCCCCCGCCGCCTGGTGTACGGAGTAGGTAGCACGAGCGCTCGCTCGAATTTCTCCGTCCATCGGCCACGGTAGGTAGTCTTCCATCCATGATCCAGGAACCAGGACAGCAAAGTACTCCTAAAATCCCTCAACTTGGCCTCGAAATGTACGCTCAATCATTGCGATCCCCCCCATCTGGCTTGTCGCCGAGGGGCACCGCACCCAAGATTGTTCGCTTCAGTCTCCGTTCTCCGTCTCTCAGTCACCGGACGTCTTGGGCGCAGCCTCGAAAGGGCACCTCGGCCCAGCGTTACGATAAGACTTGAACGTTGTTATTTGCGTTGTTCATTTTTGAATGGAGAAGAAAGGGAGAAAGGGAAGGAAAGAGAGAGGAAAATTTTTGGTGCTTTTTGGTGCGATGGGTGGGGCGGAGGGCAGGGGAGCTGACTCAGCCGAGACAGAAACTGCACTAGGCCAAATTGGGGGTTGGGTCGGATTCTCCTTTGGACGAAAGGCGTTGTGGGACAAGTCACGATCACGACGCTCACATCTCATGATTCAACGACGCCTTGTCATGATGTCTCCGTGAGTGTCTCCATACTCATCCACATGCGCACTCCATCTCGCAGTCTATCCTCATCAAGCCACTCATATCTTTTCCCCGCGAGAGGGCGCAATTACACTGCGTCTTGGAGACAGGCAATAGGTACCTAAGAAGACGGATCCCATGGCCGACGCGTCACGCCGCGACGCGGAGATGTTGCTGGCCCGGTCTGAGTGAGTGAAGATGCATTGATCAATGCCAACTAGGAGATGACGAAAAAGAAGATAATGAAGGTACGGATAAGAAGAAGAGCGGTAAGCAAGAATAAGAAAGTCGGCCATGCCATTCGACGTCCCGTACAAAAAACCGTTAACCCCGGTCCCCCGGGCCAATTTCACCTGGAATACATCCAGCAGTGAGCACCATGCCACCCGACGATCCAACCGAATGAGAGGATCGGCCTTGCCGCAATCGTTTCGTCTTTTTACTGCAGATTGCTAGTATGTTTCTCCCGGGACCGTGCCGACGCATCGGCGATGTTCGACCGACGGCCCTCCGACCTCGCTCGACGCTTCTTTCTAGCCTTCACCGATCTCGTCTCTTTGTTTGATGGCACAGGATTATCACATTGCCTCCCAGGTTCAAGAAAAGTCCGCCTTCCACAATAGATTAAACAGAGTCTATCGTGAAAAACAAAATGAACCTGTCTTGAACCAGTTGAGCCTCCCAGGCTTCAAACGTGGTGCTGAGAGATTCACCGAGTCTCGTGCCCCTTCGAACACTTTTGGACGTTACATATCTTTGATTGATCGATCCACATGGCACACTCCCATCGTGACTCCTGAGGGGAATCGAATGGTGGTCACTGGTGACTCGTAACCTCGTTCAAGGATCTTGATTCTTCACGATCCAAAGCGTGTTGAATGAGAAGACATAGCCGCAGTATAACACTGGGGGTCATTGATTCAATATAAGTGGCGTCTTAAAGCGTCTGAAAGGACACTGGACTCGGCAACATTGCTCAGCACCATCGGTTTCAATCTTTCATGGCACCACACTGATAATTAGGCAAAACTAGAGATATGTATCATGTGGCGACGCGCAGCGGAGGTGCACGTTTCGTGCTTGCCTCTTTATTGAGATAAAATTAGGTCATTCTTACCGTCGTAATCGATATCGTGTTCACTATTGAGTGCTCTTCACCCTCTTTTCATTCATTCAGAGTATGCGACGCCGAGTGCTCCAGCAATCGGAGGACACTCTCCATCCCAGAGATGCTGAATCCATCATCTCCGAAGTGCGGGGTGGAAGAACTGGACAATGAGGAGGTATGGTGTCCAGAAGTGTCCCATCGCGGAGCCTCCGAGACATATTTGGTCACCATGGTCCATGCCTATGTACCTACCTCATAGTCATAGGGCCATAGGCTCATTGTCCATTCGTTCGTCCTTACTTTTCGAGCTTCGAATTTCCGGGTCACGGGTGCCAGGTGATGGTTCAGCACCTTCGGGATCGGCTCGTCGAGAGAATCCTCAGTCTTCAGAGCGTAGGAGCACACGGCATCGCATTGGACTCGGAATGAAAACGGACAAGAACACTTGTCAGTGAACTGTGAACACGACCGTAAAAACGACGTATTCGTATGTCAATCATCATTCATCAGTTGAACGATAGTTACGATACACTGTACCACTCAACAGGTGCAACGCTGTCAGCGAGAAATTAGGAATCTAGGATTGCGGACGCAATTGAAAGGTCGAGCGCCGGCAGCCGCTCCGTTCTCGCGCTCGTTCTGATCCAGCCATAGAAATTAGAATGATTGCAATTTGCGTGCAGCTTCTTCGTCTTATTGAGTAAAGACAGTTTGGGATCGAGATACATTCCGACGCTGAAATTGAAAGTGTTGATACGTAACTGTCAGAAAAGTGAGTGGTGGATGCGAGGGACCGAGGGTTCAAGAAAAGTCGCTGACAGACTACAGTTTCTGTCGAAAATTGAAAACGAAAGCAGGGGCCTGTCGGGATTGGGTATACTCCGTATGTATTCGACAACAGTAAAAGGCATGGCAGTGGAAATTCGGCGTACGGGGGGGGTCACGGGTGCGCTGAGTGAGTTGGTGAAGGCATGCCAGATGCTCTGTCTTCCTACGGGAAGCTGTGGATGATGGATACTCAAATCGAATCACTGGAGTCTGGCCGTTGCGTTCCATGAATAAACACGATCTCAAAGAAATACAGAGAACGGAACTGTAGGTACCATTTCTCGCTTCTTGACGCGAACGTCGTCCAGTTTTCCCCGCTGAAGTGCCGGACGGGAACAAAGAAAGGGGAGGCGGGGCGGATCTACACGTGGATGTGGGCCGTGGCGTGACTCGTGAGTCACGAGATATCAGATATCAGATGCAAAGAGACGGATCTCTTGGAGCGGAACAACCAGATTCGGTAACATGGAGAAGGGTTCAGGTACCAAGTATGTTTCTTATGTACGGATCACGGAGTACATAGGTCTATGGAGTGATAGAGTAAGTTGGAGTAGAGTACATAGTACCAGGTAGGTACCTATAAGTATAGCACCCCGGCCCCAATGAAATAAGGCACGTATACCTGTGCACCTAGGTATAGGTAGGTACTGTACATATGTCAACAGGGGGGGCTGCCGGAGTCATGTTGTAGGTAACTTGTCAACTGACAACAGTAAGAGTTCCATCTCCGGCCGCACCCGTTGCCCCAACGGCCCCTTGTTTCAACTTATAAAAGCGTTTTTATGCCTCAGATAGGTAACATCTCGCTTGGCTTCATACTGCTGCGACTCTATCAGCAGCTGCCAGCAACACGCCGCGCAACGAAACCTTCTTGCAATTCCTTACCCGAGGGTCGAGGGGCCGAGTTAGCCTTGAGCCCTTGACTTTGACGCTGCAGTGCCATGCTTTTGCTTGGCACTGATGTGCGAGAGAACGAAGCAGAGCAGAGAGGGGCGAAGTAGAGACATGCGTCAGAATACCAAAGTTCCAAACACCCTTGCATTTATTATGAACACCGATGCGTATGGAAGAGGGGAGATATCAGAGTTGTCCGCTTCGGGTATGGTCCATTCGCCCGCGGCCCGAGAAGTTGGAACGACCAGGTATGTACATGCAGATTAGGTACGGCGTATTCCAAGCCAAGTTTGGCCTACCTAATTCTCATCCCATCAGTTGCGATGCCTCCGACATTCCTCATCGATGATCGTGAGTCTTTTCAAGTCCGCTATCCATGGAAATGCAAGTATGTACAGTGTATTCCGTACGGAGTATCAGATAACAAGAGTCTTGGCCTTCTCTGGAGAAAGCCCGTGACCACCCGTCCGTCGATTGACACAATTCGAGAGTTGTCAACTTATGCCAAGCGGAGATGGAAAATATGCAGAAGCGACATCATGCATATAGCAATGAGCATGGATGGTGATGATGCGACATGATAATGCACGCACAACCATTTCTCCCCACCCCCAAAGGGCCAAAGCCCCCAAGTTCCAACACTGGACCGAGTTCAAAAGTTCTTCTCAAAACAGACATGTCGTTACTTGCATGAGACTTACAAGCGTGCCTCGTATTGAATCTACGGCGTATTTCTTGCCCAAAACGAAACACCCTTTGTTCAGATGTTTTCTCACTGAAGTCAGTCTGTTGTCGCCCGGTGTTTAAGTTCTGAGACTGCGACAACGCAGCTTTATGAGTATGTAGGTTACAGGTATTACAAATTCGAAAATAGCGGAAACGAGCCAGGAACACCCGCCATATTTCGATGGCCACCAGCCTCCTGATCAAACAAGGTCAAGAACTTAGAAAATAGATAACCGCGGCACGTAATGCGTGTCAAAGACCTTCCGGCGTCACGGCGGCGGCATGCACATGAATGTGTACGCGTGTGACAGTACAGCACACACAAAAAAAAGGGAAACTTAGCGCTGAGCGAACGGGTTCAAATATGTATGATGTGTCATATTCCGACCCAAGCAGTGTGATTGTGTCTCTTTTTAGTTCCCGTTTTTCTTTGTCGTGCAAGACAGTCTCGGCTTGCTTCCCTTTTAGTTGCCGCCGTACTCAGATTGTACTCAGACACATCATTGTGCATCATGCACGGGGTGATCGTTTTTAGCTGCAGTGTCTTATAACCCCAGCCTGGGGAACATCGGCCGGCGGCCACATGAGGGTTCAAGGTTGGCAAATCCAGTGATCCAGTGACCCCATGCCTGCTCCGTACACGGATCCGAGATGGTCAGGAGTCAGGATCGTCAGGTACATAGGCACATACGACAGGATGGCGAGGATCCGAGAAAAGATGATAGACAGAAAGGGAAGTCCGAGCAGTGGAGCACGTTACACGCCGGCAACAAGCAACTTCTCTCCACGTTACAGTCTTATAGAGTAGGCTGTAGCACATACCTACTCCGTACATACTCCGTACAAACGATGCCGTCTATTTCCAAGCTGGTGCTGCAGTCTGCGAAACCTGTAGGGGGGGTGGATTGCTTGTTGCCGTTTATTCCGTATGCGCGTCTTCTGATGCCGAGGCACAGAGCTGTACCTAAAACAAATGTCGAGTTTCAACTCAGAACTGTCGCAGACCCGTAGGGTGTAGACTAGAATTCGCTGCAACGTAGACGGTGTAGATGAACAGGCGCTCAGAAAAAAAGCATTCAGACTGGGTGGTTGGCCAACTTGGGTTCCCGTGGTAACGTGGTTACTTTGGTTGTTTTCAAGAAGATCTAGGTATCTGCTCGAACCCTTCTAGGATTGAGCCCCTGACGGCCCGAGTATCTCGTTTCCCTTCATCTCGTTTTCGAGCCGGGGGTTCGCCTATATCCTGCCCAGGCCCGGGTACGAAGTTGCGTCCATGGAACGATGTGCGAATTCGAATGAGGCCGACATGAGATCGTGGATCATATCATAATATCATATGACAGGTACATACCTACTGCGGACTCCGGAGCATTTGCTCTTCATCATTCATGTAGGGAGTAACTTCTTTCTGTACTCTTCTGTGCATTATGCTTGAGTGCTATTTTGCCCAACGGAGACATCTCCGACTTGTGCGATCTCAAGAGTCAATTGCATCATGCATCGACGAAACA
>SRRH01000146.1:0-56901 GCA_018361025.1 Claviceps aff. purpurea
GGCCTCGTTCACTTCATTAATTCTCAATTTATCCTGGTACAGAAAACCGACAGGCGGGCATTTTCCTTGAAGAGTTCCCCAATGTTCAGCGCTGGGTAAAGAATATGTTCACCTGGGCCGGTATCAGAAAGGGCACGACGACGGGGCAACTCGATGCCATATGTGCTGCGTGCTCGGATTTGAGGATTACGTGAAGGGGTTGACTGAAGGGAAAAGGGAGCAAGGAAGGAACTATAGAACTAGAGTGAACTGATATATGTTCATTATACATGTATTTAGTTCTGTGCCTCTTCCTTCTAGTAGCGGAATCTGTCCTCCGAGTACTCTGTAGAATCGCCGCGATGCCGAGATTGGTAGTCCCGAGCAGCCACTTCTTTTTTTCGTGTTTGTCTTCCTCGTTTAAATGCCGTTTATTAGTAAAGTACTAAAGTCTAAAGCTGAACTCACTTGCGACGATGATTGAAAATAAACTTAAAGCGAAGCTTTACACTTATGCCAGGCTCAGGGTGCAGCTTCGTGGAGAATCGGGATGGGGGTAGTGTGTAGACACTGGTATAAATAACAAGAACTACTCGCGAGGATTACGTATTCATGACTTTACTCCCTACAGCGAGATCAATATGCCTAGAATCTAGATCGTATCATTAGCGATACCCTTCTTCATATTTTGTCCCTCCCGAACGGTGATCTTGCAGCTAAGACTTGCACAATCTCGACTCGTAATCGTATATGCCGATAGATGCCAATAAAGCATACGAGTCCAATGCTCGGATTGCGTAAGAGAGAGCAAAATGCTGGAGGACGGGGCAAAGGCGCCAAGCTTTAGCTATACGTACAGTTCCCAATGTTCATAATATTTATGAGCCATTTTTTGGAACAGTACCCACGTTTCACATCGTCCCCGACAAGGCACTACTGGTTGGACCACAGCAATGCATTTTCCACATCATGTTTGCTTCTTACCGCTCGCCGGACCCCATCTACCAGGTCCACCGTCCCTTGCAAGTTGCCCATCCGTTCTTCATCCAATGTACTCGTCTCAGTTGTATGCTCCTTGTTCTATGCCATTTGCTTGTGTTCGTCCTTTGCCGCCTGGCGGTAACCGGCATCTCAGACATGCAACCAGAGCTCTGGGACCGCTGGCTGATGCATCAACCTACGGAGGCGGCCACTCTAGGTATCTGTCAAATTGCAGAACCCGTCTTGTCTCAGTGGCACGCATGGAGAGCAAGAACCTCCGAATCCCGATTCATTTGTACGACGAGAACAGATAAGAATATAAAGCTCATGGGTTCTGATACATCTCGGCTACCATACATCATACATGGCACATGCTCCTCTTGAGTCTTCCTTCTGTATCACCACTGCTTTGAAGGCAACGGTCAACCTGCATCTCGACTCGCAACTGGCCTCTGGAAAAGATACTGAGCAGGAAAGAAATTCACCTCCGCTGAGCGCTCCGCAAGCATGTCAGATACAGAATCACCGAAGACGAAGACGAACTTCATTCTCTACCTGGCGGCTGGGAGTCCGCAGGGAAATAGCATCATCGGCGAGTTGAAGTCACAATCTGTCGAGCATGAGGTGAGATGCTCTTCCTTGAAGTTTCGGCCGGGTTCGCCGCATCATGCGGCGAACCCGCATCCTCTCATCTTGCCAAGTTGATCAGCAGCAGCTCAAGAGTCAACCACGGCGTATAATGTACTCACTGTGTGCCCTCTTGTTGCAGGTCCGCTACATCGACTTGACGAAGAATGAGCATAGAGAGCCCTGGTTTCTGGAAATTAGCCCCATTGGCATCATTCCCGCCCTTACCGAAACGGTGCACGGCGAAGATGTTGCAGTCTTTGGGACCGCCTCGATCCTCAGATACCTCCACAATGGTTTGTGGCTGAAGACTGAACCATTGAGCATGAGATATCACTGGGAGGCCGTGAACTGGGTAAAATATCTTCCTCTCTTCCTCTCTTTTGCGCCTTCCTCCTAGATTTTTCATCCCCAAGTTCCCAACCCCCAATCTGTCCTGCGAGACTCGAGTTGCAGCCCTCTGTGACCCGGCCACCAGATTGTGCTCTGGTAGCCCCTACGTTCATTGTACTGTGCTCCCAGTCCGGACCAGGGAGCCTGAAGGCCAAGTAGATGGCAATTCTTCTTTTCCAAGACCCCTCTTGAAGTTGGGAGCTCAACTAATGGACACATTCCATCTACACAGACGTGCTGGATACTTCATCGGCCCGGGCTTATACAAGCTTTAGCATATGACTTGAGGAGTATGTACCTAGTCTCGACTCTCTGACTCTCTCGTGGCATATGGCAGACTGCGGTCCGCAACGGTGCAACCCTCTCCTTTTCACAAGGGGAAAGGATGAAAGGTCTAGAGGCGAACCGTCTGGCCAGTGGCAATATAGTTACAGAGATGCGATACTGACTACTAGCTGCAGGACATGTCCCCGACAGCATGCCGTCCGCGGCGCCCCCCGCAGACTTCTTAAGATGTCAGATGTTGGACCTCTATGGGTACTTCAACGAATATCAAGCAGACAACGAGGAGCCCTACATCGCCGGCGATGAACCTTCTATCGCCGATGTTGCAGCCTTGGAATGGATATCTTGTCACGGTAGGCCCCTGTTCCCTTATTTCACCGATAACAGGTATCCAACATGAGCTTTGGGAATTGGGATTCTGGGAAGAACCTCGTCTCTCATCTTTCTATCGTTCTCGTCTACTCGTGATTCATGGATGATGGAACACCTGCCACTCCATCCCCCGGAACCATCTCATTCACCTCATTAACTCTTCCCCAGCCCTGATAGGTCTCTCCCTCGAAAACCACCCCGCTGTGAGAACTTGGTATAACGAATCCCGGGACGAAGAATTAATTCCTTTCGCTCTGGACTGCACCCGAGTGCCCCCGCCGGGCACGCTTATCTTATTCTAAGACGACGCAGGAGGAGCCCAATCGCATAAGTGTGACAAGGGCCGTATTTCACGGGGCTTGGAACGATAAAGATAGTCGAGATGAAACACAATAGTTGGCTGTGGCTCTCAATGGACTCTGGCGGACTCATTTGTCCCCAAGCCTTGAGAGGGCGACTCTACCAGCTATAAATACACGAACGCCAGACTAGCATGTCTGGACTCCTCAATAACTCTCCTCCGCTCCCTTCTGGCTCGGAGATGATACCGCGCCGCGCGGCGCGAAATTCGAATATCCTCAATGACGTATGCGGGATGTCCGCAGTAGGCAAGTGTGATCGGAGGAGCTCCGTGCCGCTTCTGCAATGCGAATGCCCTCAGTGACGTATGCAGCATCATGCCATGTCCACAGTGGGGCCAGTGTGTCCACACGTGTGACATAGGTAGGTAAGTGACTTTGCCATGATCATGAGGCCGGAGGTCTATGATGCATCATGCCATACTCGCTGTGGAGAGAGACGGTGTGCAGAGTGCGATGGGCGTGGATGCCGAGGAATAAGACCTCGTTGTTTGCGAATTAAATAGTGAAATACAGTAATAAATTGCAGACGACTTTTTTTTCCCGCATGCCCAGATAGTCTTGGACGGTCTGCCCTCGTACCGAGCCCGGTGCCCAAGACGAAACTGTTATGCACATGACTTATGCTCGCGGGGACCAAGTTTGAAGCTACGACTTCACAACAGCGAGCTTTCCCCTCGCCGGCACATTCTCTTTCCTTCCCAGAGGCGGAAACTCGTCAAGTTTGACCCCCTTTCGGAAAATCAGGCAGTGACTCGACCCCCCAAAGTGAAACATGCCCAAGTCATCCCCCTTCTTCACACTTTCGCCCTCCTTGACTGTGACCTCGCACGAACTCACCTCGTCCATGCCGATGCCGATAAAGGCCATGAGCCCTATACTCGGATTGTCTGCCTCGATGATGATGATAGCACGGGTAGCCATCGCGGATAGGTACCCCTGCGCTACGGTAATGCCGCCCGTGTCAATCTCATGCACGTTCGGGTCCCCGATACCCTCGAAGAGCGGCTCGCTGAAGTAGGTCCCGTCCTCGACAAACGCGCGCTTGATGGTGCCGGACACGGGGCTGTGCCAGCGGTGGTAGGACAACGCGGACAGAAAAGCCTGGTAGATGGTTCCGCCGGCAAACTCAGACGCAAGAGGGTCGTGGGCAAGCATGTCCACGAGGGAGTAGGGTTGGCCTTTGGAGAAGAACTTGTCGCGGAGTCGGACGCCGTGCTCAATGTTGAAGACTTTGGATTCGCACGCGTTGGCGATGACGTTGTCGTCTGCGGGGGAAGCGACAGGGCGGGCGGAGTCGTGAACTCGGCGGGTGAAGAAGTCTTGGAGAAGCAGCTTTAGCCAAGACTGGGGAGCGTCGCAAGAAACAAGCGCTTAGGGAGAAACAAAAAGGAGAGAGAGAGAGAAGGGGGACCGCTTGCTCACCATCCCAGGATTTAAAGCCCATGTGCTTGGCGCTCGGATCACACACAAACATGTCTTCAAACTTCATGCGTGAGTTGTACGGCGCGTTGGCGACCTGCATCATGTCTTTGATGCCGACTTCTCCGAACCAGCCCTCCAGATGGTTGCCGAGCACTTCAACAGACTCAGGGGACTGCGGTATGTCAGTTCTCATGCCTCTTATCAACTCCAGCTCCTGTTACGACTTTGTCCTTGAATCTCACCTGTAGGTACTTGCCCCATTCGTTCAACACCTTCTTAAGCGCCTTGTTGACGTCTGGATCCAAAAAGGCAGCGAAGCCACTGGGATATGAGACGCAAGTCAGCTTTATATCAATAATGTAATGTTTGCCCTCACGAAGCAACGCCCTCACGAAGCAACGCCCTCCTGAAGCAACGCCTCCCTCATGAAGAAACACAACTCCAACCACAAAGCAGAACACATAGGCATATAACTAACCTCGGCGTCGCCATCGGATAATCAAAAATCGCACACATCGGCACCCCCACCACCCCCACACTCTCCGCCGCAACCGTCCACTCGGGCGCCCTCGTCACAATATGATTCAACACCTGCAGCATATGCTCATAATTCCGCACCTGCTTCTTGCCCGTCGGATCACTCCAGTAGGGATGCTTGCGGGGGATCTCATCAAACATCTGCACAAAGTACATGTAGATGCGCGAGTTTCCCTCAATGAGCTGTTTGAATTCGCGGATCGCGGGCGTGAGAGCTTCGGGCTTGTGGGCGTCGAGGTGGGAGGTTATTTTGTCGAGGTAGGCGTGGTGGATGCGGTGGTCGGCTGGGAGCCAGGAACCGGGTCTGTGATGAGAAGATAAGCACCATTGTTAGATATGAGGTAGGTACTAGAATTTGGGGTGTCCAAGGGAGAAGGCGGGTTCGAAGAGGTCGGGATTTTGGTGAATAGGAGCTTGGGAAGAAAGCTTGGGGGGAGTGTTGACATACTTGCGGGTGTGGTGGTGTTGGCGGGGGATTCTTTGGTGATCCCCGCGATGGGCGCCGTGTTGATGAGCCATCTTGAAAGTTGAGGATGTCTACTTTTCGATTAAAAAGAGGGGGCTTAAGACCTGGACGCTTGAAGATGCAATTGAACAACTAACAATGGCTCAAGGAGGATGAAGCATCAAAGTTATAGTCTTTTCTGCCGTCTACCTCCAATGTAAGTTCAGGACGTCGCGACAACCACCAGACCACAGCAGAGCTGCATGATGAGATACCTTCGCGACTGGCACGTCATCGATTACGTTCTCGGCATGTCAGAAACGGAGCTGTCTCGCAAAGTCTGGGGTCGCTCCATAATAAAAGCTGCCAGGTAACCTCTTATGACTTATGAGTTATGCACCGTAAAGCAAGCCATCTACGTCACAGTGTGCCCATCGTAATTAGGTACTATGGTAAAACGCAGTCAATCAAATTTGTAAAAGGCAACGAAAGGGAGCGCATAATAATAAACTGGCCTAGAGAATAACACCTCAACGCGCTGAGGGCGCCTAATATGACGCAACAGTATCAACTACCCGAACAGAAATATGCCTATGCCATGGATGATGGTTGTGTCAGACCCGGAGTACCTACGGGTCCGGCTTTTACTAAAAAGAGATAGAGTGTAAGAAACGGGGATCGGAGATGCAGTTATAATCGCAATCAGGACGCAATTGAAACAGAAGATGTGACGCTGTGCCAAAACTCAAGGCCGCTCGTGATCCGTAGTTTGAGTGAGACAAGCGGAGCCGGTGACGACGACCGACGGCGAGTCTCTCGCACAGAATCCTGCGACTCCATCTCCGAGTAACGCTTCGCTTTGTATTCTCTGCAAGCATCCACACCTAGTTGTGTCGCGCGAAAAAGCAACGCCTCGCTTCAAGTTGCTATTGAAGCATGAATCGCTAACTTGGCAGCTCCAGAGTTTATGTGCAGAAATAGAAACGAAACGGCTGGCTCAAAGAGCAAAATATATAGAATGGAATAAAATGAGTCGTAAATTCATAACCCGCTGGTGAGAAAGACGATGGCCGCAACATGTAAGACGCCTCACATGATTGTGCAGCACCCACAGCCATGCTTGGTCTCGACTTTTGGTTCAGCTTCAGCCGCTGGTGCCACATCATCCGCTTGAGGTGTCGTACTTGGTGCTGGTGGTTGGAAGGAGGTTTTCGGGCTGGTCATGGGCGTCATGGGCGTCATGGGCCCAACGGGAGGCCTGTCTGAGATCTTGGGCATCGTCGAATAGGAAGTTTGCTTGGGACTTTTTGCCGCACCAGTCTTCAACGGCCAATCCCCGGTTTGCGCTTGGTCGTTGCCGTCGTCGTCGTGATGTGCACGTCCTTCCCGTGCCTCGGCCTGCCGGAACGCGTGGTCGTTGAGAGGTCGAAAGTCCCTGTCGTACGCATTACCAAATTTCCCTTCCTTTTCCCACTGTTCTTGGCGCAAGCGCTTCGCCACGGTAGGCAACAGCTGCTGATCGGGGGGCAAGCGTGGATCCGGCTTGTAAGAGTCAAACACCCATGGCGGCTCACCCTCAGGCTGGTAGCTTGCAGCGAACGAATCGCCGGATCGAGTGATGGGCCGGCTACCATCTCTGCCAAGCCCAGATCTTGATTTCGACCTGACGGTCGTCCCGCCGGTTCTCGAGGCGGTAGAGGTCTTGCGTGCCGACATCTTCTTGGGAGAAGTATCCGTCACCGATCGCTTAGCGACCACGCGATTGCTGGCAAAGGTGGCGTCGAGTTCTTTGGTCGAGGTACTGGCGCTGCGAGATCGGGTCTTGGTATAGGCAATGGTGTCGCCGTCTGTCGAGTCTATTCGCCTAGCAGACGGAGAATTGCGCTCCAGAAAATCCTGGGGAATAGGTGCGGGACTGATTCTGGCGACGGGAATTCGAGTTCCGCCCCTGAGGCTGTGAGAGGCAAAGTAGGCCTTTTCTTCCTCCTCGGCTATTTCTTCGGGTGTCCTCAGATCCCAAGCGGGGGTTATAACCTCCTCGTTGTGGTGATCCACGGAGACAGATTCATGACGATGTCGAGAACGAACCGAGTCAATCGAACGCTGGCCTCGAACGCGCCGCTGCTTACTCGACGCTCGCACTCGGGGGACAAAAAATCCAGCAGCCTGGAGCTCCTCGCTCTCAATCTTTGCGAGCTTGTCTCTGTGAATCCATTTCGAGTCCTCCGCACTATACTCCAGGCCCAGCGTTTGCTGCATATGTCGTTTGTGTTCGTCTGAAGGGTGAACAGGGTGATCTGCTTGCGGCTCAGTGGCCAACGCGGTTGACAAAGCGATGCCGTCGTTTCCCGAATTGCCGCTCGCGGCAGTACCAAAACTATCCGAGGGCATCTTCGAGGACATAGAGTTGCCGCCTTGTGAGCCGAGAGAGCGAATCGTTGTATGCTCGTGTCGAGTTGCTCCATTGCCATCAGAGGCGGTGTACTAGGGGAGATGCAGTTAGCAATTGAGCATCTGGGCACAGCACATATCACACGTCCGGCATCAGCGTACAGCAGCTACGAGATGGCGTGTCTTGGCGCGATGAGTGAGACATTTTTCCAACTCACCTCGGAAGCGCCGCTGGGGTAATCCCACGTAACATCGTGGTTATTGCTGCTCGGCGGCCGAAATGCCGTCGTGGCCGCAGAAGCCGACGAAACTGCCGCCATGGACGGAGAGGGCGCGTGGCCGAGGAGAGCCGGCTACCCCTGGATGCAAGGCACAGACTCGGCGAAGGAAAAAAGTTGGACAATACAATTCGGCGGAAGTTGCAGAAATGTGAAAGAGCTGCTGCGTTGTGTGCTTCGGCGAGACAGTAAAACAGCGGCGAGGACTGCAGGCCAGGAAGCTGGCAAGGCGGTTTTGTGGCGTTGAATGGCCACAGCGCCGTGTCGGAACCGGACAGCGGAACGGAGCACGAGGTGAGACGCGTTCAGCGAAAAAAAGGGTCTGTTGCAGTGTTGTCAATTGATGCCGGCTCAGACGGGTGCAATCAACGTCAACGCCTGGCACTCGAAACCAGCCGGGTGTCGGCGGCGAGGTCGGCGTGAAGCAATTCGTGCGAGTGCACGATGGCCAAGGGGAGTGGTGATGGGGAAAAGGCGATGGCAAGCATGGAGAACAGCACGGGAGGAGGCGAGGCTGGGAAGTTTGGGGACGGAGGGCTCCGGACCAGAAGAAACGAGCTTCCTGGACGTCGCGTGATGACCCCCTGTACAATAGGCGCGGGAGGCTGGTCGGTGGTAGGCCTGTAGCCTTGTAGGTTTACGGACTTGCAGGCCTTCACGCGCCTGAAGCCTCCTGAGCCGGCTGCTAACTTGCTGCTGGGAGATGAGCGAGTGGGCCGTCCGCAGAGCCACCGCGTGCAGAATGGTGCGTCATCTTGAATCCCGGGCGACAGATCGCACCTGCCAACAGACATTGTCGTTTTGCATTAGCTATCCAGCCGGAAATGAGACAGAGGAGGGGAACCAGCCAAAATCTGTGGCATCAAGGATTCAAGACAGCATCAGGAATCCAGGATGCATCAGGATTCAAGACAGCTCACAGCACACGTTGCGAGTTGCCAGTGGGTGAATGGTGGCTGGTGTCCGCCAAGTACCTAAGAGGTACCTCCTAGGTATGTACAGAGCACCTCAGGTACCTACCTCAGTCTCTACAGGCTACAGCTGCCACTGGCCAGTATGGGCAACCTCCACCCTTCCGATCCCGGTTGCGCCTTATTAAGATCTTAAAATACTCATGCGAATGCCCTGTCCGAGAGCCGGGTGTGATCGCCATCGCCGAGACGTAGACGGAGATAGAACATATGGTGGCTGACGCTGTAGTGGTTGTGGTAATTGATGTGGCAGTCGAAATTCGAGATTCTTGATGACAGTCGTGGGTTGGTGTTGTGGGAGCACTTTCAAGGCCTCTAATTAGGTACCTACCTGCTCTCTATTGCGGGCGCATATGCCGTCTCATTCGCCGTGTGATATGTTCTGAAAAGGCCCTTTTGTATCCAACAGGCTACACGAGCTTACCAAGCTCACTCGAGCTCATCTACGCTTATACGGACACAAGCTTACACTTACACGAGCTGGCAATTCACGCTTTCGCCCAGCTTGCGTCCGTTGGTGCTTTTAAATTAGGTACAGTACGGTCAGTACCCCATGCGCACGTGTTGTCTCGAGACTCGGACCCATTATCCAACCCACTAGCCCCATCAGGTCATCACAATCAACACCATCTCCGAAATCTCACCCCTTGCACACCACTGCACGAGGTCCGAGGAGGCAACTCCGGCTCAGTCGATTTATTACCCGCTTCTTGTTGGCTTCTAGCTTCCGTTTCGCATGGCGGAGCAAGTAGTGCGAAAGACGAGAATCGTCTGCATCTCAGACACCCACAACTGCACCGTCAACCTGCCCAAGGGCGACGTCCTTATCCACGCAGGCGACCTCACCAACCAGGGCAGCGCCTCCGAGGTTGGTGGTATCATACCTACTCCGTGAAATCAAGCTCGGAGCCTGCCGGAAAGGATGCACTGATCTCTTGCTTGTACCGTCGCAGATCTCCAAAGCTGTCAAGTGGCTCGAAGACGCCGATTTCGATGCCAAAATCGTCATCGCCGGTTTGTCATGCTCCCAAGTCGCCACGTGAAAGTGCCGAGCTGCTAAACATGCATCATCTCCACCACGAAAGGAAACCACGACATTACCCTGGACCAATCTTTCTATTCCCAACATGGCCACGTCTTTCACAACCAGAAACCACAGTCATCGGAAGAGTGCCTCGCCTTGGTGTCCTCCTCGCCGTCCATCACGTATCTGAATCATGAATCGGCCACGATCCGACTCCTATCAGCAAAAGGGCCCCAGACGCAATTCACCGTGTTTGGGTCGCCGTATTCGCCGCGATACGGACGCTGGGCATTCAACTATGACGAATCCACTCATTCAGATGATGCCTCGTCACCGCTGACCACCATCTGGGATGACGTGCCCTCCCACGCGGACATTGTGGTGACTCACACACCGCCGCGAAACCACGGCGACGCAACGATCGAGCAGAGACCCAAAGGCTGCGAGGCTCTTCGCCGTGCACTCTGGCGGGTTCGGCCGAAACTTGCTGTGTGCGGGCATATTCACGACGGCCGAGGAGCACATCGCGTGGTATGGGACAAGGTCAGCGGGAGCGGCCGTTTTGCGGAGAAGTCGGTTTCCGTGTGGTCGGATCCCGGGGCTGGCAGTAACAAGCTTAGCCTGGTCGATCTGACAGGCAAGAAAGGCTCGCTATTGGGAGAGGACGAGACGTGTGTGGTGAATGCGGCCATACTGAAGAGTAGATATCCTCACAGGGAGGGGAAACAGTTCAATCGGCCCATCGTGGTGGATGTTGAATTACCTGTCTGGGCTGCGAGATAGCATCGTCAGGAAGAAGATTGATCCTCGCCCTTTCCAGCATACTGAGTACTTCAGCAATTCGTCACGGTAATGGAGAAACAGGTGTACGACGTAGAATGTGCTGGACAGTGGAGGGGATGGAGAGGACAGGACGTAGAGAACGACTGCCCATCTTTGAGTTGTTTTCCTTTTCTCGCAGAGACGGTATCCGAGGCTCGAGCGTCATTGCATGCCCTGCATGCCTCTCGTTAGCCGTCATCAGATTGGAGTGCCCGTTTCATCCCCCAGTATGTACATACTCCGAACTCCGTCCAGGGTATAGGTAGAGATGGCTACTGCGCGACAGTGTTTCAAGTCCTGCGCCTCATTCATGCAGTTCTTTCCACGCTCTTATTTCTTTATTTTTTCCGTCATCTCCTCTACTGATGCGACAACAAGCTGCGAAGCAAACTCATCACGATGCTTAATATTCAGTCGCTCGCACCGCCACGACCCGATGCTGCAACCATATGTTGTTTTGTTGAAACGCTCTCAGACCGATTGGAGTACCTGCTGCATGACTTTTCGTGACCTTTGGGGGGTGGCTGGGTGGTTGGGTTGTTGCCAGTTGGTGAAGGGTGTGACCAATTACACATGTACCTGTGCGTTCACATGTTGGGCAACAAGCACAGATCATCCGCAGTGGCCAGCAACTTGCAGGTCGATCTCGATGCAATATGCGGAGAAGAAATAACAGACAATAACGCACGCAGCACATTGCATGCTCTTCATCGCCGCAGATGCACAAGGCTGCTTTTTCTCTCTTCTCTTTTCTCTTGCTGGAGCAAAACATCGACCCCCGCTTCATCAAAGGTCTTAGGTAGGTGCATAGGTACATACGTTGATACTAGGACGTTGCTCCTTGTCTTTCGCGACGTATGTAGCTCGGAGCTGTGCAGCACCAGTCTTGGGCTCGATCGATGGTCGTGACTACAGAGTAGACCCAACCAGAATTGCATCTCATGACCAAAACAACGAGACGCGAACGAGGGTATTTCACCTCATCCAGGCCAATAAAGCGAGAGAAACAAGGAAACAAAGTGCCGACCTAGATAGGTGACGCGTGGCAAGTTGGCGCCTAGGCCTTTCGTGCCCCTATGAAGGCAAACATCAAGTAAATATCACCAATGAGATCATCTTTGTGATATGTATCTTGGTAGCCCAAGATGCCCAAGTATACGCTTCACATCATGAATACATCCCGTTGGTCCAGCCATGAACCTGACGAATAATTCATGGAAACGGAGTTTTCGCCGACATACTCCGTATGTAACATGTTACATAGGTAGGTAGGTAGGTACTAGGTACCTACCTAGGTACCTAGTCTCGACTCTCAGGTAGGACACGGCCACAGTGCGTGCCGCAGCCGACGTCTTGCGGCATTGCATTGGCATTGCACATCAGAAGTTGCAAGGCCAGAAGCAAGACATATCGGTCTTTATTAGGCAGGGCCCTTATTATGACGCTGATCCTGGGTTTGGTCCATGGATGAGAATGGTCAAGGCGGCAGGCAACTTCGTTGCCTGCCTTCTCGCCGAAATTTGACTTGCTGCGTTGGTCGTTCAACTTGGTCTGCCAAATGCGTGTCGCGCAGAAAACTCAATATATATCAAAAAGAGAACTGCAAGAACACGCACCCCTCGGTCCAGTTGGTCGTGCAAGTGCGATGTCTTGCTGCGTGCAGAATGACATACAGAGTCTAGACTGCATCAGTTTCATGGAGTCGAACCGCGGAGGAAAGGAGCCATAAAAAAAGGAAACAATTGTCAATCTCCCCCCATCGAGCGCACCCCTGCACAGTGCATATACCCCGTAGACGAATCGTATCGCTGCGCCATGCGCCGGATGGAAAGTCAATCCGCTAGCTGCCTCATGCAAATCATGAATGCGACAAATCGGCCACACTGCACAATGCACATGCACGCAGCACGAGGCGCGTATGATTATTGATTAAATTGACGACATCTCGGGTACGGCCAAATTTTGCTGCATCGTTGGTCGCGCCGGCATTGATGAGAAGCAGAATTGGAATTGCTTCTGCGGCTCTGCCTGCCAGGAACGCAGGCAAACTGCGCGACCCATTCGAGGAGATTCGACATCAGCCAACCATCAAAGCTCTCACGTTTCAGGAATCAAGGCGTGGAGCTCATCAATGCGAGGAGATGCCGTCTTGTTGAGTGTTGAGTGTTGACTCTTGGGTCTTGACTCTTGAGTCTTGAGTCCTTGACCCAAGTAAAAAAAGAAAGAAAGAAAAGTACTCCGTACCTAAACCAACAATGGCGCACTCCAGAGTCCACAGGCAGGATCAGTTTCAGACCGCTGCCATTGATGAGTCAGTTTCTTCCGCAGTCTTCCGCAGCCTGCAGGAACTCATTATGCAGACTCCGTAGAGAAAAATTGTAAAAACAAATCGTTCTCTCGCTGAATTACATACCTATTGAGGAAGTCCTTGACTTATATTAACCCGACAATGGAAGCTAAGTACCTATGTACGGAGTACATTAGGTACATATGTACCTACTCTGCAGTTTAGAGCGAGACAACATACCCGCGTGCCCGCTCGTCTCCGCTTACATGCTTACAATGTACATAGGTACCTCCTAGGTGTGCACAATGCACATAGGTAGGTAGGTAGGTAGGTACGAGTTCGAGAAAAAAGAGTTGAGACGGGCGCAATGCAGACGTCTCAAACGGACAGCCGCCTAAGACGAACAAGCTGATGATGGTGATCTTCTTGTCGCGAGAGCGGGCTGTGGCGCAGTATCGCCAGCTGCGCCACTAGAGGTACTGTATACTGGACCACAGCAAATATGTACATCGGTACACACATATCAAGGGACCGAACTTTCAACTGGGTGCCTATTTCTGGGTTCCCCCAGAATAGGTACAAGCGCTAATGTAGGGAAGATCAATGGGCCTCGAGGGGATTGGCGGTGATGGTTTGCCCAGCGACGTTCTCCGTTACATTCCGTGCTATGTACGGCGTCATTTTCAATGACACGGCTAAGCCTTCGTGAAGCAGAAGAACGGAATGGTTGCCAATGTACGGAGTATTTCGCACTGAAACCTTATTACATATCTGTCTATCTTCCCAGCCTCTCTACTTACGTGTGCTTCTCTCTTTTCTCAATCTCATGCCTGGTCCGCCGCCGACACCGCATCTATCGACGACAACGACCCGCGCTGTGATCTGCCCGTTGCCCCCACAGGCTACAGCCAAGAAATATCGTGTGCGGGGGAAGAAGCCGTCTCAAACGATTCCATTATAGTCTCCGTATCGTACTCCGTCAACCAGGCATGAAGCAGGCGGTCCGTCGGGTTTGCTCACCGCTGCCTATCCGAAGGCGCCACCACCAACCAACCAGGACGCCAACCAACCACCTTGACCACAAGGAACCACAAGGACCAGCCGTTGAGGATCCGCCAATCACGCGTTCCACCAGGCACCAGCAGCCGCTGACCCACGCGCCGCCACACCAGGGACAGCAGACCGCCTTCACCAGCCATTGAGAACGACGCACCCCAGGATTGCGGAAGTCGCGGCGGCAAGCACTACGGAGTATGTAACGACATACCCGACGTCGCGCTCACTCATCTGCACGTTTGTCAGGCTTCGCGAGCAAGTCTTTCTCCCGATTTTATTCGTACGGAGTACCTACATACCTACCTCTTCCACCTTCTTCCAACATTACGATTCGGGCCAACCACTGTTACATATCTCCGGTGCGGTGTGCTCCGACTATGTAGGTACATACCGGTACTCGCTCCGACTCCAACATCGATTGGTTGTGCGCAGTTGTTATCAAAGTCTTCTCCCGCTCGCCGCCCATCAGTTGCTATAACAGTGGTCTTACTCTACAACATCCAAGCCCGAGCCATTGTCGATATTCTACGCGCTTCCGTTGCATTGACCTGTTGTCGAGCCGCCTCCGCTCAAGATTGCTGACCCGCCTCGTCCCTTGTGCCTTGAGGCTTGTACGGTTGTACCTTGGACGTCTCCGCCTTCTCGGTCCGCCTGCGCCACTTCCGGGACCTAAAAAGGAAAAATTGGCGGGAGGTCCAGTGTGCTGCAGCCTGCGTGGGCGTTACCACGACTGCGACCACGTTGATCATCCGTCACTTGCCGTGGTTTCTTGAGAACCGAGGTGTGGTGTGAGTTTGTTTGGTCTGGTGGCGTGATTGGTGAGTGCTGTTATCCCCATCTGCGTTGAGACGTGACAAATGGCCAATATGCAAGACAGTTGCAATATCAACTACATACTCCGTAGATTGGACGACAATCACCCAATCTTCCCGCTGCAAGTGCAACTTATCACTTGACAAGGAACCAGTCATACACCGCAAATCGCACCAGGTTCTTTGCTGCACTCGGCCGTTCCTGCGCGTCGCCCTTCCATTCTACTCGTCAAAGTTGACTTATAGCAGGGACGGGCCTGGTGGCATCGGTGACACCACAGGAAGTTGTCTTTACAAAGCAGGGACCGTCATCCATCATTACATATCCGGCTCGCAAGGACTACATAGCACCGACAAGCACGAGGTTTTGCTGGATTGTTCTTGATTTCTGGGTTTGAAAGCTGGATGATTACACTGGATCGAACACTACTCGTTGCTTCTGCATTGTCAAACTACTGTCCAGTTTCCCGAAGGAATTTTGGCTTTAATGCGCTGTTGCCGCTAACACGCGTTGCTCACGCCCACACGTCCACGTTCGCCCTCCGTCCCTATTTTACCCACCACCATCAGCTGAACAGTGGTCACTGGTGAGTCGTGAGTCGTGACCGACATCTGGACTTGACCCTGCACATCACGCTCCAGTCAGGCCCCGCGTTGTATCCCACTCTGCAACTTGATCTCTGCAGGCTCGGAGTCTGGCTCAACGCCCTTTTCAACGCCACCACTGGACGACACCGCCCCACCCACTTCCGCCTTGGTTCAAGGTTGTAACTTGTACGGTGTACCTACTCCGTACCTCCTTGTAACTTGTCTGAACCCGATCCCCTCACATCCAATCAAAACGTTCCCTCACCCCTGAGACTGCCCGTGGGCCGTGACCTCATCACCCTACTTGTTCGGCAGCCTCGAGCAGCCTCGACCCGGACTCCAAGGACTGAACACCTCACAAGCATCTTCACATCACTCATCCCGCAACGGTCATTGAACCGTCCTCATTCACTTGCAAGGACGTTCGGACTCTGTCACTCGGCTTTTCCCGTCTTGTTTTTCAGCTTGCTCAGGGCTGCTGGGCTGTTCAACTCGCAGTTTCCTTTACCTTCACGACAGCTGTTCACCGAGGTTCAGGTACAAAAGAAGGGCGCCATTCCCCCTCGACAGCCTCGCCATTCGATACCTGACAACTCCACCGTCTTGATCACTGTCTGAATGCTACATCTCGTCCATTCTTAAACAATCATCCTGACAGCGCTCAGCTACAATGAGTTCTCTTCCACCTGATCCGTACAAGATTCTTGGCGTATCGAAAGATGCGCAGATTTCCGAGATTCGGTCCGCCCACCGAAAGCTTGTCTTGAAATGCCATCCAGACAAGGTTCATGATCCCTCTATGAAGGCCCAAAAGCAGGCTGAATTCCAACAAGTTCAGTCAGCGTACGAACTGCTCAGCGACGAGTCAGAACGGCAGAAGTATGACGAGAGCGTGATGCTGGAGGAGTTGCAAAGGCAGTTCCAGGCTAAAGTTCACGTCTCCGTGCCACGTTCGTCGGCAAGATACTCGGGACAGGATGAATTTCGAGGAACAGATTCTCGCGCGTCTCCCTTCAAAGCGAGCGCCACATCCTCGGGTGTCAGGTTCACATTTACCACTCGGTCTTCAGAGGATGGTATGGGCCGTGAGTCACACACGTTTGAAGCCAGCCCTCGGCCCTCTCGCCGGGAATCGAGCTACGCGGATAAGCCCTCGAAACGAGAAATGGAGAGGGAGCGGGAGCGTGAACGGGCGCGTGAGCGTGAGCGTGAGCGGGAGAGGGAGCGGGAAAGGGAGCGTGAGCGGGAGCGGGAAAAGCAACGGGAACGGGAACGGGAACGCGAAGCCAAAGAAAAGGCGCGAGAGCGTAGGCGTCGAGAAGAGGAAGCCGCTCGGCGGCGTGAGAAGGAAGCAAAGGAAGCAAAGGAAGCTCGGCGAGCAGAAAAGAAGGCCCGAGAAAAGCAGCGGGATAAGGAAATGAAGCGAGAAGCCGAGGAGAAGAAACGACGTACAACGTCATACGCTGAGGTCTACGGAGACGATGTGCCCACGCCAAAGTCCGACAAGAAGAAGTCGAGTAGCAGTAAGAAGTACGACGAGAAGCGGGAACGCTCTTCAGGGCGAGACGACCTGCCCCCGATGCCCTCCTCCGACACGAAGCGATCGTACGCCTACAAGGTGAACTATGCGAAAACATATATTCAGGCGGCCAAAGCCAAGGGTGCTGAGCGGTCATCTGCTAAGAGCGCTCCCCCGATGTGGCCGCCCGCGCCCACTCCTCCTCCCATCATCGGTAGCTCCTCGGATTCGGATGAGGCCCCGCGCCGGACATCCGGAAAAGCCCGCCGGAGCTCTGGGGAAGTGCCGAGGGTCTCCAGGGAGCGATCTTATCGTGAGCCTTCACACGAGGCTCCGCCTATGCCCAATACGCCATCTTCCAGTCGTCATGCAGCCCAGTATGCCAAGGCGTCTTCTTCAAGGGCGGACTTGCCTCGCACCAAGACCATGCCGTCACCTGAGCCAACGTCGCACTCTCGTCCGCCACCTGGCCTATCAAGAGCGCAGACTTTCAACGTGTTTGACCATTCTGCAGAGTATCCTCGAGGCCGTGATAGGTCTCGCATGCAGCCTCAAGTAGAGGTCGAGTCAGACGGCGAAGAAGCGTACGGACGCCGCCGCGACAGAAAACACCGAAGCAGCAAACACCAGCAATCACCCGAGCAGCTGAGAACGGAGAATATCTCTCGGTACCAGGTTGATGGGGCCCGGAGCCGACTTCACAGTAGTTATGTTCGCCACGTCGAACCCGACTACTTCGAAGGCACACACACCTACTATGCACACCCGCAGGAGGTGCGCCCACCGATGCCTGGTCGGGAAGCTAGCTACAGTGCCGCAGGGGCCACGGCAAAGTTTCCCAAGGTGAAGACGTCGAAATCGTATGGCTACGATGACGTGCGGTATAGTCAGTACGATATGCCTCATCATCACGAGGAATATGCGTATGCATGAGTGTGGGATGATTTCTATGATCTTACGTTTTTCTTTTCTCTTCTTTTCTTTTCCTTTTTCTTTTTCTTTGTTCTTCCCGTTTCCTTCTCTCGTTTGTGAGAGTTGGAGTAGATTTGGGATCATAGACCGGCGGGGTGATTTACCACGTCCATTTTCTTCATGAGTACCGGTGTTACTTGTTTGGTTTTTGCCTGGCAATTTCCAATACGGATGTTGGGTATTTGATCTTTGCGATGTTATCTTATGACATGATGTGTGGGTTTTTATTGAGTAACGCCGAGATGACATTGCTTGTTGACGGGAGATTTTTTGAGCTATAGGCCGTGATGGGATGCTGTCCTTTTTTGGGGTTCGCGATGTACGGTTTCGTTTGCGACTTGTTCGTAGCTGCGAGATGGGGCCGTAGTCCAGATGGCAGAAGGTCTGTATGCGGGTCTCGTGGTCTTGGGATGAAGTTGTGACGCAGAGGGTGATTGCGAGGGACGAGGCCGAGGCATCGCGTGGGGATGTCGCTCTTGAGAGATGACCACTTTCTGACGAATTTGAAAGGGGCATTGGAGAATGTTCTCTGTTTGAGACAGGATAGGCTAGGGCAAGGACAGTACACTCTTTTGATGCAGAATAGAAGTGGATGTTCGAAATTGGTGTGCTTCAGTTGTGAGAGTGATGATGTACCGTCACAGTACGTGTGGGTGTTGATAATAAGTTGAGGCGCGAAGTGACCTGTGTTATAGAAAGCATCATGACTACGTGAAGAAAGGCATATGAAAAGCAACAATCACAGGATGAAGGTGAAGAGGCATGAAAGCTAAAGTAATAGCATGAACCATCACACAACACACACTCTTTTGCCCGTACAACACGCCTGGCCAAAAAGACAGGTAGTACTCAAAGACACTTGTATTTGCACAAAGTAGCATCTCCGTTCTTCCATTCCTTTGGCGGCCCCGTCTCACTTCATGAGGCCTTCGCGACTCCAAATGCCATGGAAGTAAAGTCTAAGAATTCACCACACTAACTCATCCCCTACTCAGTAATGTGACGCTTCATCGCGTCCTGTGGTGTTTTTGGCTTCACGGCTCCTTCATCGCCTCTCATCTGTTCGATGCTTCCAGGGACCAGCAATGGGAAAAAATGGCCAGGAGCTGCTACATGCACGTCTACGACATGCAAAGTACATGAGCAGGACGTGATGGTGCCGCAGAGTTGATCAACCGCTGTCAAGGATTGAGTGTAAGCAAGTGTGTGGGTGCCAGTGGTGAGTGGAGCAAAAAAACTGCAAAAAAATAAATGCGGCCAGTGTGACTCGAACACACGACCTTCAGATAGGCATCCGCAGGATTGAAGTTTGACTTCAGTCTGACGATCTCCCAGCTAATCTATGGCCGCAGATACTCCGATGGGCAGATATTGTGTATTATATAGGGATGCAGTGCGGCGACCCGATTTTTTTTTTGGTGATCCTTCGCTGGTGTACACACGGGTACATAGCAGCCTGCAGGTACACCTTCGCTGTGCCAGTTCGTCTCTTCTTTTACAAAATGCAACGCCCCCAACCTGCTTCTTATTTCTGAGAGGAGAGGCACGTCTCGAGTATTTACAATTGTTGTTGAATTGTTGATTGGTTGAGAACGGCATCAGCCAACAAGTACGTGAGATCACTCACAAGGTCCAGCAGTGTTTTCACATTGACAACGCCACGGAGTTTCTTTCTTCGAAGCTTGGAGGCTTCTGCCAGCAGGAATTCATTATCTTCGGCACTGGCGCACCATGTTTTCGCTTCTGTATTCAAGAGAAAAAAGACCGATCGCTCCCTATGAACTCAACATGCCGTGTTCAAGACCCGAATCCTCATT
The DNA here is from genome assembly GCA_018361025.1 of Claviceps aff. purpurea. Taxonomy (NCBI): domain Eukaryota; kingdom Fungi; phylum Ascomycota; class Sordariomycetes; order Hypocreales; family Clavicipitaceae; genus Claviceps; species Claviceps aff. purpurea. The sequence goes on from SRRH01000146.1 coordinate 19,941, forward strand.
GGACCCTTAGGCCAGTTTCTGCACCCGGTTCGTGCGAGTTGCACTTCTCTGTCGACATGCGAGGACGGGCCCCATTGCATGTGCTCATTTCACATGGACTTGAGATTCAAGACTTAACTCGAAGTGCACAAGCACGTGCGCGGCACGCCGCAGGCCGAAACCACACACACTGGCGTGAAGTTTTTCAATCCTTGAGCGGTATCGGCCACTGCGGCCCATACCCGAATAATGGCAGATGCCCTTCAACCACTCGAACGCGTTGGGCTCGTGCCACCTGCATCAGCTGGCCCCTGTCACAGTAAGATGATATGTAGATGGCCTTGAGATGCGTGACCCTCAGAATCGCAACCAGCACATCCGTTAACTCCTCACTTTCGTAATATCTGGAGCCTATGCTCAACGTCCGCAGGTTGGGAAAGGAGGCCAGGAACTGCCGGAGGGGCTTGTCCCTGGCCTTTCGGGTGGGGGAGAGAAAATTGAAATCATAGCATCCCAAGGTATGAATCGATGGAGTGCCGCGAAACCATTCGTAGCCTTTCAAGAAACTTGTGTGTTCATTGTCAGTGGAAGGTCCCTCATTGTCAGTGGAAGATCCCTCACTGTCAGGGGAAGGTCCATCACTGTCAGGGTCAGGTATGTAAGGGAAGACAATCGAAAAGGATGTCAATTGTTCAGACGCGATGGCGTCGGAGAGCAAGGTTTGAGCTCCTTCAGGCGAGATACACGTTGTTCGCGATTGAAAGGCGCGCAGATTTTGGAATTCTGAATACTGTTAAGGTTGCGATCAGAAATCACATCATAACTGCCGCTGAAAATGCACGGACAATAGTTCCCATCCGTGGATTCTAGAGAAATGTATTGTAGTGATTTGAGACCCGACATGAAACGAAGCACCGAACGGGATTCTTCGTCATAGGTTTCTGATATTATGTAAGTACGAGGGTCGAATACGAGTACTTTCAAGTGTGGCCACATAGTATCTCGTATGGGGTTCGGGTTCAGATATGGTACAAAAGGGCCAATCCAGAGCTGTTCGAGTTTTGGAAAGGCCTTGGAGAGAGGGAACTAGGAGAGAGTTAGCTTCTCGCTCTCAGGCTAGCCCATTCAGTCTCTAAACGTAGCGGCAAGGAGTACAAGATAAAAGCAGGAGAAGAAGAAAAGAAGAGATACGGGAGACGGAGAAGAAGAAGAAAGGAAGAGAAAGCTGCTCTCTGCGGCTTTTTGGACGGGAGAGACATACAACAGGCAACGGGATATCCTCATCGAAATGATGGTGGTCGTCACCGAATCGCAAAGTCTTCAGCTTGGGAAGGAAGGGTATGTCATCTCGCAGCCCATTGAACCACTGCTTTGGAATCCCCGCGAACTGGAGATGCTCCAGAGAGTTGGCAGCATTTTGGAGGAACGTTTGAGGGAAAGCTCCTGGAAGATCAACTGCAGTGTGATAGAAAGTCTCGCAATAACTCTCAATGGAGATATGCCTTAGTCGGGTCCATATGTTCGCATCCGAAGGAAGACACAGGTTTCTCAGCTCCAATATTTCCAAATGCTCCAGACTCGGTGATTCTTTAAGCAGCAGTGTCAATGCTGCTTGACCGAATTTCACGCCTCTCGGTATGTCGATCTTCCTCGCACCTCCGTTTCCCGCCCAGGACAGTATTCTCTTCAACTCATCGATGTGTGGCACCCGCATCCTGCTGTTACCGGAAATCTTCCACGCATCCCCATTTCCTGTCCAGGACGCTATTCTCACCACCTGATCCATGTCTGGCTTCCACTTGACAGGAAACATCATGTCCCTCCAGATGATACCATACAGGGGACTCCGGAGGGTGCATGCCCACTTCTTGCAAACGCGCAGACATACACTGTATCGTACATGGTGTCAGTCAAATGCTTTTGACGACGAGTCGGCGCTCGATACGTAAAAGGGGAGGGGAGATCCACGCACGGAAGATGAGTAAAATCCAAAAGCATGAAGATTCGCGTGACAAGCTCGGGGGGCAGGCATAATGGATCGAGTCTAAGGAAGTGCCGGTTCAAGGGTTTGCGCGCGATGTATAGTTGCTAAGCCGCGACTCGTTAGACACCAGACGTGACTGTGTCATGTCGACTTGGGTCGAACACCATGTCATCTCACCTGCAACTTGGGCGAGGAGTCCAATGCAGTCTCCTCGTTAGCCTCGGTTCCAGCCGTATATACTTTCCAGGCATACTCGTCCTTCTTTTGCAGCCGTGCGATGTTCCCCAGACGAAGGTATCCCTAGAGTCGATACTCGGGACTGATCAGCAAAGGGGCACAGGTCTCGGAGAATTCGGGCAGAGCTGCTTACATCTGGGAGGCGAGGAGCCAGTTCCAGCATTCATTCAGCGTTAGTCATGGCGTCATCTAGTTTACCCAAAGCCTCGAAACTTGAGATTTGGAGATCCAGGGCCTGGATATGGTACGCGTTGTCGCATTTGTTGAATGTTCGGCCGACATCGCAATGGCAAGTATACATTGCTTCTCTGAAAATCGATCCCCCTTCGGCAGCAACCTTTTCAAAGTTTTTGCAGGTACATTTGCGCCGTTCTACGCCCTTCGCGCAGGGGCAGCTGTTCATGGCCTGTCCAAGAACGAGAAAATGTCAGACAGCTAGCTTCTTCGAACAATATCGGGTGCTACTATCACAATAACTCACCCTGGCCAAGATTTCCAACGCTTGTTCGTGCTCCTCGATCGCTTCCTCATGAGCTTGGCGGGCAAATTTGACCAGGCCAATCGTCGTGGGCGCGGGCCCGAAAGCTTTCAAGGCACTGGACGAAACCATGATGTGTCGGGTAGATTTGAGAGGCTGCGCACGGGTTACAGCGTCATGACGGATGATATTGTGATCGTGAATGATGAGCGAGAGTAATTGAACATGCAGTACAAGGCGAGAGGCTCACGATGCAAGAGGCAACACTAGGTACGAAAGGTAAATGTATGCGCAGTGCAAACCTACACACAGTCGCGTTCAAACGTTACCAGGTACATATGTACAGGTACCTGGTACACCCGTACCTAGGTACCTAAGGTACCTCATCATCCCCCGACCCACAGGGCCACAACCCCTGTATCCGGGTCACGTCGAGGCACTGTATGTATTTGGAGAGCGGCGGAAGCAGGTACTGCTGTCCGAATACAGAGGCGCGGTCCGCAAGACTAAAATAGGCCACAAATTCGAGGGACAAGGAAGAAGTGGTTTTGGTTTGCAATGGGTGTTGTTGGGTGTCCGTATGGATTGTTTATTCTGTCATAATTTTCTGCGCGAGCCTTGATGTGTGTAGAAGCACAACTTATAAGTGATTAGACGTTTAATCAAGCACTGAGTCGAGCCGGCTGCTATCTCAAACCACTGACTAGATCATTTGTTCCATCCAGGACCGATTGTTCCTATGGCTCAGTTATGAGGGTACTGCCTTGTTGAGGCTTGGAGAGGTCTATGCAAGTACCTACTATGTATATGTACTACTGGCGTCGTCCTATCTTCCAGGTAGGTATGTGGGTACATGGAAAAGTATTTATACCAGGTAGGTGCATCCCTAGTCTGGTCTTCGGTCTATGTTGTAAGTTGAACTTATGTCTGCTTCGTAGCAGCTGCGAAGTCCTCTATAGAAGAATCTCAACGCTGCTTCGTAGCCTCGCATCTTCAATTTCACGCCCTCTTCTCCGTAATAGCCTCCCCAAACGGCGACCCTCCCACCCCAAAACCCCCCTCCGCGCCCCCCAATTCAAACACCTTCCGCCCACGCAACCACGTTTCGCAGACCCTGCCAACAAACCTGTGCCCCTCCCACGGCGAGCACCTATTCTTCCAGCGCATATCATCTCTGCCCAGCGTCCACGTCTCCGAATCGTCAAACACGCATATATCCGCATCGAGACCTACCTCAAGGGCACCCTTGCGGTGGGAAAGACCAACTTGCTCGGCGGGGGCCTGGCAGCATAGCCGGACAATGTCCGTGATGCTAAGCGATCCGTCCGTCTCGCTGCGTTCGTTGGCGGCAGTGTGGATGATGGATAGGCCCAGCCCGACGGAGGAGATGCCGCCCCAGGCGGACATGAAATCACCAGCTTGCTTGGTCGCATTGGGCTTGGTTGCGTCTGGGCCGGGAGAGCAACAGAGTCCCTTGGGGAGAAGCTTCAGATCCGGCGTGCAGGGCGAGTGGTCGGACACAACGGACCTGATGCAGGAGTCTGGTGCGGCGAGTTCTTCCCAGAGAGCATGACGGTTGTGGGCGTTGCGGATAGGGGGACAGCATTTGTGTCGTGTGTCGCCGTTGGGGATCTCCTCGGCTGAGAGGCCTAGGTAGTGGAAGCATGTCTCGGCTGTGATGTTGATGCCCTGGGCGCGGGCGTTTCTCAGGAGCGGGATGCATTGCGCGGCGGAGAGGTGCACGATGTGTAGATGCAGTGAGGGGGCGAGGGGAGATGCCGATAAGATTGCCTCCACGGCGGTGGTCTCCAAGGTAGGAGGTCTGGAATCGAGGAAGGTTTGGTACGTGGTGACGTCGTTTGGTGATGGGCTGTTGCGCTCATCGGCCGCTTGGATGGGGGTGTTCCCGGCGCAAGGTTCCATCTCGGCATGGAACATGAGCGTCGTGGAGCTGTCTTTGAGGGTCTTCATGGCCAGTGCCATGTCATCTGGCGTGATGGCCGGGAATTCATCAACCTGTATTGTCATCCCAAGATTTGTGAGCCACATATCTGAGTACACCAAGCTTCCGTTCTCTCGCCGCGTCTATGAGCGGTGACCCTGTCCATCCAGAAAAGGCACGTCTACCAATTCGCCAAAGGCAAGGGGAACCACAAGCAATTGCAAGCAACATAGCCAGCACAAAAGTCAAAAACACATACCACTCACCCCCGAATCAATCAAAAACCCCTTGAATCCTCTCACCCCAGCCTCGACCAAGCCCAGCAACTCCCCCTCATTCCCAGGAACAACCCCCCCGTAAAAGCCCACGTCCACCCAGCACTGTCCCTTACAGGCCGTCAGCTTCTCCCGCAGCGCCCCGACCGTCGTGGTAGGCGGCAGCGCGTTCAAAGGCATGTCCACAACGGTCGTGACACCCCCCGAGGCAGCGGCGCGGGTGCCCGTCCAGAAACCCTCCCAGGGCGTGCGCCCAGGCTCGTTGAGGTGCACATGGGCGTCCACTAGGCCCGGTAGCAGCAGCCGCGGCGAGACGTCAATGTAGAGGGCGTCTGGGGGAAAGCTGGTCGAGGGAAAAATCTGGGGCGTTACGGAGATGATCTTGCCGGTGGTGGGGGAGATGCAGATGGTGGCGGGGGATACGGTGAGGGAGCCGGAGGGGAGATGGGGGAGTACGGCGCGGCTGGAGACCAGGATGGTGAGGGCATCGTGTTGAGGAACGGCGAGTGGTGAATTGGGGGTGGCCATGGCGGTGCATGCGGCGGATGTGAAGATGTGAGGATGTTGATGCTCTTGCGATTGTTGTCGTACTCTGTAGAGGGGTGCTCTGCTGGGACAATGAGGGGGAGATACAGGTCGAGCGACCGGTGGTGTGGAGGTACCTCGAGGTGAGGTCGGGAAACATTCACAAGAGATAACGAATGCATCCACGATATCGGCCCTTTTGCAGCAGAGACAACACAATGAGCACGAGGGCACAGCGAACGAAGAGCGCGAAGCGTGGTCGAGATGTTCTTGCATTTCTAAGCCCGAGTACACGCCCAATCCCAGAGCAGACATAACTATCTCTAACGCCCAAGGTCCCGACTAAACATATTGACCGCCTGGTTTTAGGTGCCTACGGAGAGACAGCGACACCACGCCGCCTCCGGACCGCTTTCTATATGGCATCGCATCATGCATTATAAATGTGAACCCCTCAAAATACTCTAGTCATAGCTCCCCATGAGCATTTCAATCTTGGCCGCATTTCGCCCATTCAAGTCTTCGTGACAAAGGCCCTCGCTGGCCTCGATTCCCCCTCCCCCATTTGTCTTGGAGGTTGATGGGGCGTTGCACCCGATTTTCCAGTTCAAATAGTCGTACACAGCAGGAAAACAAAATAGACGTCGCAATCACGTCCGTCTAACTCTTCACGCTGGATCAAACACACGAGAAAGTCACGCTACTTTTGCCTCTTGATCGTCTTCTGTGCCATCTCAATAAGACCGTCCTTGGCTTCACTCTCGGGAAAGTCGGCAATAGCGGCAATGGCCTTTTCCGAGTAGTCCTGCGCAAGAGCTCGGGTTTGCTCTATGCCATCGCTCTGTAACACCAGCTGCCGGGCCTATGAAAAGTACAACTGTAAGCAAAACAACGAGCACGCGACATGGAGCCAAAGGGAGGCTAGCTAGGAGGCCGGGAGGGGTGGGGGTTATAAGAACAATGAACGGAGAAACAGGAACAGAAACTCACCTTGTCCACATCGCCCTCCTTCTCAAACTTGCGTCCGACCAAAGCCCCCAACTCCGGATTCTGCTTCCATGCAAACAGCAGCGGCGCCGTTGCCAGGCCCAATTCCAGATCGGCCCCCGCAGGCTTGCCGAGATCCTTGCCACTTCTCGTGTAGTCGAGCATATCATCGACCAGCTGGAACGCGAGCCCCAAATTCCGACCATACGAATAAGCAGCATCCACGGTGGTGGCATCCGCGTTGCCGAGAATCGCTGTCGCGCGGCACGACTTTGCAATGAGGCTGGCGGTCTTGAGATAGGTCTTTTGCAGGTAGTAGGTGAGGATCTTTTCCGAGTACTGGGGTCTTCGCTCGTCGCGCTCCGTATTCTTGAGCTGCATGAATTCTCCCTCAACGAGGTTGGCAATGACGGTGGCGACGAGCTCCACGACCTCGACGTGTCTCAACCTCGCGAGCGCCACTGAAGCGCGTCCGAGGAGAAAGTCGCCGGCCAGGACAGCCATTTTATTGCCAAACTCCAGATTGGCTGATGGGGATCCCCGCCGCGATACGGAGTGGTCAATTACGTCGTCGTGGAGTAATGACGCCGTGTGGATGAGCTCTGTAATCTCGGCCAGTCGTCTCTGACTTGGCAATATATCCAGCGGTCCATCGGTAGGCTCGGGTTCGGTCGATAAGGTGGACAATGGCGTGGCGGACGGATTCACATCCGCGAGGATCTCGGGCGGTGATATTGAGGAATCAATGGCTCTCGCGCCCTGGATGGGTTCCGGTCGCGGATTCTTGGGGCAGAGATGGGTGGCGCGGCTCATCAACAGCACGATAAGAGGCCGTACGTGCTTGCCTTCAGCCTGGGTGTAGTACTTGGCGGCACGGTCGAGAGAGGGGTGACCAGACCCGAGGAGATTTCGAATGTTCCCCGTGAGGGCCTGCATCTCTTTGGCGACCGTTCGTAGGGGATCGACGGTCATGCCGTCTTTGGGGGCTTTTCGGACCACGTTGCCGACAACGTTCGAGGCGACCTGCACCACGGCGGCCCACGCAGAATTCCTTCCATGACTTGTGTGTATCCTCGATGTCCGAGTCTTGAGATGGTAGAGACTGGCTGTGGGATAGCGGTGGAGAGAGCAGCTCGGCGCTGTGATTCTTGGAACTACGGCATCCCGAAACACCGTGGCTCTCGGCCGGAGCTGCATGTTGGGGAGTCGCAGTTGCTATCTATCGTCTTGAGATTGTGCAGGCTCTGGCGGTCACCGAGGACGAGCCTGTTACAGATAGCCGACGAGGTCAGAGACGGCGGATTAGGAAATGGACCGCCAATTGAGATGTGCAGGTCGGCGCGGGAGGTTGGCGCAAGGATAAACTTGAGGCTGCGTGCGGAAGAACGAGTCGTGACGAAATCCGTCTTTTTGCTGGGGCGCCTTTTTCCCTCGTTGACCGGCCAAGGAGCGGCTTCCCGTCCGTCCCGAACGGGTTACTTTGGATCTTTGGCGTCTTGGGTTCCTGGCCGCTCGTCGCCTGATTGGCTGTGTGCTTCGTGCGGTCCCGCCCGTGCAGATGCGGCGCTCATACCGAGCCCCGTGTCGGAGCCATCAGTTCCCGGCCAACCATTTGTCGACATCACCGCGTCCGTCGCGACAACTGCGCAATCGCTGTTCCTCATTGCGTCTCGAATTCTAAGCGACAGACCAACTGCCCGCTCTCTATGGTGCTCCTCACAATGACGCCGGCCATGGTGCACTGCCTGCAGATGGCCGACGTGTCGCGCTCTGCACATGTGTCGCTTCGTACAGAGGGCGCTCTTCAGGAGGTCAATGAACCGTCGCTGAAGGACCCTGCTGTCGGGAAACCCATCTCTCACGGGCAAGTCCTCGACCTGTGGAAATCGCTGAACGACGACCATCAGACACGACCCAGTCTGGAGCAGCTGCTGCGCGGCTCGCAAGTCTACTCGCCACCACCACCTCCCAAACCAGAACCGGTGAGAGCGCCTCCTGTCACCACCAACTGCACCTGGTTCTAACCCTGTACTAATCAAAATCTACTCTGTGACCAGTCTGACGAATACAAGGCCCTCATGGCCCGTCTTCGCCGCGAAGAAGCCCAACGAGCCTACGACCGCATGGTCAATCCACCACCCAAAGTCGAAACCTTCCACGACCGCTTCCCCACGTCCGCCCAAGCTTTCTCCCAAGTCAACCGCCCAATCCACGCCGCCGATCTGGGCGACGACGACGTCACCCTCCAGGATGTCCACCGCCAGGTCATGCTCATCATCAACTTCATGGTTAGCATCCTGGGCGTGGCTGGAACGCTATGGGTCACATCGAGGTGGTGGAGCGTGCCCGCGAGGATCCTGCTCACCATGGGAGGCAGCATCGTCGTTGCGATTGCTGAAGTTGCTGTATACTCGGGCTACATGTGGAGAATGGAGCAGGGGAAACAGAAGCAGAAGGCAACCAAGGAGGTGAAGCACGTGGTCAAGACATGGGTGGTAGGGTTGGATGAGAAGGATGATGGGGGGACAACTGTGCCGCCTGGGCTATCTAGGAAAGAAGATGATGTAGATGCGGCGCTTAGGAGGAGAGTGAATGTTTCGAAAGAATGACGAATGAAGATCTGCGATATAGTGCTTTGAAGAAGTGAATGCTGCGCTAGAACGACGAGGGAATGTTGACGTTGACGCCGCAATGCCCATTCTCCCATGACTCCTGCGGCCACTTTATTACGGGTGCAGGTGCACGGACAAATGACGTCGCGTAAAGTGCTTAGCGCCCGGCGCGTCGCGTTCACGCGTCTAGCCGCCGCGGGGCCAATCACACGTCCAATTTCCCACCACCCATGTTACGTGAATCCGTGATTGTCCCGTTACCAAGGCCTATTTTGCTTTTTTGCCTTCTACTTTCCAAGGATTCACGTCATGCTCGTTCGTGATCCAAACATCGTCCAATTCCTGCGAAGCACTTTTTTGAACAACACTTTTCGCCATTCACTGGCAATGCGCAGATTCTGACGCACCACCACGATGCTCAGCTCCTCCCCCGAATTCGCCATGTATGCCGTGCGACGCACTACCCATTCCGTCTACAATCACAAGTCTGACTCTTTGCTAGAACGAAACCCGGCATGTCGCCAGCACATCTTCCACGGAAGCGCGAAAGACCCCTCCGGACGTACGGTCGAAGATGCACATCGACACCTGAACCTCGCAGCGAACCTCCAGCCAAGAAGATGCGATCTGCGTCAGAAACTCACACACCAAAAGAAACACCGGCAGTTGTACTTGCGACACCCGCGAAGAAGGACACGCCGCCGCTCCCTAGCACGGAAGCAGCCTCACGGTCCTCAATCCTTCAGTACTTCAAGCCCCTGCCCGCGAAATCGAAACCCCAGCTCGACATCGCAGACCAAGAAGCCCATGATACCGAGTCGTTACCCCCACCGAACAAAATCACCACACCAGGCTCAAGACAAGCGCGAAAACCACGACTCCTCAGAATCAGAGGCCCTTCTTTGACGTCGGACTATTCAACATCGGAAGATGCTTCGAGCCCGTCATTGGCTGACGCAGACAGCACCACATCCTCATCTCCAGGTAAAGGACACAAGAGCCCACTGTCGCCGAGTCACACCACGAGAGAGAGCCTCTTTTACAAAGACCGGCATAAACTGCGGAGCCGGTCGTTGAAGCGTCGGCCGATGGCCGTGCAGACGACACTGAATATTTCGTCTCAGGCGGCGTTTGCGGAGTGCAAGGTGTGTGATATGGTGTGGAATCCGCTGTATCCGGATGATGTGAAATATCATGATAAACGGCATAGGGCGTTGCTGAGGAGGAAGAGGAGGTTGGAGGAGGAGAAGCTGTGATGATACCCTGGGCTGTGTGTTGGATTTTGTGGCGATTCTTGGGCAACTGCGTTGGCAGTTATTATCTTCTGGAGTACTGTACTTTCTACGGGTAGGACTGTGTCCTTTTGGAGAGATTTGTCCTCTTTGGGGGGGACTTGTAAGGGCTATATTCCGCTTCAATGTCTTGATGCTTGGGCTCGCTAGAAATGCATAGTCTTGCTCTCAACTCGTCCCACCCCGGCCTCTTCATTTCTTTCACACATGGTGATGGGACTATAGAACCATTATATGTAAAGTAGTATCCCATTGGGAAAGAATGCTATTCAATGAAACGAGCAAAAGTCTCGTATGCATTTGAGCGTTGGAAAGGTAGTTGAGGGTAATTAGTAAGGTAGCCTCTTGCGGCTGGTGACCGCCCAGTTGGCAGTGAGTCAGTGACTGTGACTGCTGCAATGCAGTGGCCCACAGCGCTGTGATGTGCAATCTGCCGTCAGCTTCAGGTGCCGACCCGCTGCAGCGTGCACGTGGCCTCGTGAGTCGTCCCGTCGGTGGTCAGTCACAGTGGTTACACAGGAGGCCGCCAAGCTCAGAGTCTGATATTACCTCTTCTTACTTCTGCACTTGGCCGACCAAATATCGCACGTCATGACACAGGATCCGCCATGTAAGGCATTTTGACACAACGAAACCATCTGCAGACCCCATCGCTAATTCATATTTCCAGGATCGACCCATCGCTTCGCCTCCGTCGCGCCATCCACGTCGGAGACCGTCTTCTTGTGCAGCGAATTCTCGCTTCCCATCCCTCTCTGCTCCACAACCCCGATGCCTCTCTCTCGGGCCTCTCCAACTCGAATCTCCATCTCGCAGCATCGCTAGGCCACAAAGATATATGCGAAAGCCTCCTCAAGGCCGGCCACGAGGACCCGTGTCCCGCGCTGAACGAAAACCACCAAACCGCCCTGATGCTGGCCGCGGGCGCTGGCCACTCCGAAGTAGTCCACTTGCTGTGCGAACATGACCGGAGCTGTATTCTCAGGCGCGACAGGAGAGGCCGCGACGCTGTCATGGAAGCCAGCATGGGGGGCCATGACACGGCGCTGCAGATTCTCCTGACGTATGTGCCTGGTGGTCCCCGAGATGCGGTCCACCGGGCTGACCTGGAGGGCAATACCGCCTTGCACTTTGCCAGCAGCAACGGCAATCTTTTGGGGCTTCGCACCTTGCTAGCGGCGGGGGCTGATGTCGATTGTCGGAATATCTGGAACTGGACGCCCTTGGCTTACAGTGCTACTGTCCAGGCTGAGGTGTGTCTAAAAGGGCTGGTAGCGGAGGCAGGGAAGCGGCAGCAGCAGCAGAGGAAGGACAGTGAAGCTAGCAGATCCAAGAAGGGGGGGACGGTGCGTGTTGTAGCTTCGAAGAGCGACGACGAGTGAGCATATGCAGTCATGTACTTGCTCGGATAATGCATCATGATGGGTTGGCCAGCGGCGGTTGGTGAAGCCTGAATATAGTGGCCAGACCTGGATAGGGTTGTAGCGAAGAACAAATTCTGGATTGTCTGTCTCTGGCTACGCCTTTGGGTGATTTGCACATCTATCGCATGGGTCATGCTCCTTTCGCCATATAGGCCAGCAGTGGTTCACGACAGCGCCGCTTACAAGACTAGGTATGCAGGTTTCATCTGCATTCCACGACAGGTTCGGTGACAGACACTTCCACGCAGCATGGACACGCAGCATGGACAAACAACACAAACAAGCGGCACGAGGCGAGAAGCATGGAGAGAAGCGCCGTGGACAAGCAGTGACTATATCCCCGCGTGGTGGCCCCGCTTGACGTTCCGTCATGTGTGATTCAGACAAACGGCTGATCAGCCGTCCGTGATGGTCATTCGGGCACAAGCCTTGGAGGTAGAATACCCGCCCGCATCACTGACTGCATTACGCTTCGTTTCAGCTCGTCGGTTCGCAAGCGCTTGCCTTTGAACCAAACTTCGCAGTCGTGAGTCACGTCTGCAACGTCTGTACTTAATCATGCCAGCCTCGGGTCGTACTCGTGTATAAATGGAACCAAAAATATATATCTCTTCGAACACACATTCTTTGCACAACTTTCATCAGCATCACACACACAACACCACATACAGACGGGGAGAAACCAAAGCACTACCATTTCGACCCTCATGTCGATCGTGCCGGTCGAACTGAGAAACATCGACGTGGACGACGGTGTACTCCCTTGCGCGGCAGCCAAGCTTGTCGTGACACAATATCTTGATTACGCAGACAGCACACATTGGGCGTGGATCATTGTCGGCACCTTTCTTGACCACGACGATCGCCCCTTGTGGAGCACGGAGATATTTCTTGCTCGACTGGAGCAAGACTCTGATTCGGAGTCGCAATTCGGCGATAGTGAGTTTGACGCTGGTGAGAGCACTACCGAGTTGTACGACGGAAGTCGTGAGGAAGATTTTGGGTCGGGTATGTCAGATCATAGTCCTGTGGTTGCTCTCGTCTAGTTAAATTTGCTGGTCGTCACTGGGCAGTGGTAGATGCCGCTGCCCGTGTGTTTCCATGATATACGTGATGCGTGTGGCATGGTTGCCAGTTGTGCTCCTCGGAAGCTAACATCGAATAGGAGAAGAACGAACCGAGGAGCATCAAGATCAAGAGAGGCGAGACTGGGTCCCAGACGGATATTACTCTGCGTCGTATCCTCCTTCGTCTTCCAGTTTCGAGCCTTTCTCTCCCAACGTCGCCTCTTATTTTCAACCACCAGAAACTTGGGATCTTGTTGCTCACGGACCTATCCCTGGGCATTGGCAGGCAAGATTTGATCCCCATACAGGCCACTGGATACATACTCGGCAGCTCCAATTCTGAAACTCATTTGAATCCTTCCTTGCGAACGAACTCCCACTTTCATCACCTACCTCACACGACAAGGAAGAAATGTCAGGAGGAGGCTGGAATCCCGTCACGGGCCGCGACCCCAGCGGTTCGCGTCCCAACTTTACGCCCTACGGCGCTCCCATGCCCGGCCAGGGCCAGCCACAGATCTACCATACCGGCGGCCCGGGGTATAACATCAGTGGTAATACTACTTATCCTCACTACAATCCATGGGCCAACCCATGGGCCAGCATGACTTACGGGATGCCTCCCCTAGGAACGTCCAACCTCCCCCCCGCCCCTCCGGTCGGGTTTCCCTCCCACCCCGCGTATGCCGCCTCCGCCCCTCCGGCCGGATATCCCGCGCAGCAAACCTTTTCATACCAACCCAATGGAATGGGCAACCCCCTCCCCCGACAAGCCCAGCCGTGGCCAACAATCGATCCCACAATGCCTGCCGCCCAGATGACCAACTCGACAGGCGGCGTGGGCTGCGAACCCGGCTACACGCTCTTCTTCGCGGCCGAGCACACGAAAGTACACATTTTTTCTACTAACACCCCTCCGTGGCAGCTACCCGCCTCGGCGCGGCTTCCTTTCAAAGCTGCGCATATTCCCTGTAATACGACGCTAGCGGAGCTCCTCAAGGGCTTTGGGTGCACGAATCCGAATCCGAAGAAGAATCGGGTTTTTGAGATTCAGAGTGCGGGGGGTGGGAAATGGTATAAGGGGCTGGAGGTGAGTGGTGGGACTAAGGATTTGTTGAAGAAGACGATGAAGGATGTGGGGTGGGATGCCACTCGGACGGGGAATCCGGGGGGGAAGCCTGTGGTGTGTTTGTGGTTTTGCAAGGACTAGAGAGGGGGGAGATATGAATTGCTATTTTTTTTTTGGCTGGAGAGTTGGTGTTGTAGGGGATTCTTGGAATGGTCTTTTGCGCTTATGGTCTTATGAATATGGTTGTTTCCTTAGTTATGAGTTGACGATGTTATGATGGGGGTGGGGGGGGGGGGGAGCTACTGGGGGTTGGCAAGTTTGAGGCACGACGAGATTGCATGATCAGAACTTAGAAGGCTATGGAGAAGCAATAGGATGGCGAGACATGGCCGACTGAAATTGGTCGCGGACTGTTGCGAGGAGTGAATGAAACTGCAGCAGGACTCCTGGTTTGATCGCTGTCAAGTTGTGTACAATGTGCACAAGAGGGGGGTTGAATCGCTGAAAAGTGGTAATACAGATTCTGTCCACCATGTAACGCGTACAGCGCCCATGTATCTGTACCCAACTCTTCAATGTGCCGATTCTTGATAAAAGCCCAAGGCGGCATCCCAGTTGAATACCTCACCTCAACCTGCGCAGATTCACGACCATGGCCTTGCAAGTTGCCACCCATTCAGTGCAGCACATTTGCCAAATTAGCGCCGGAGACACATCGTCAATACAAAAAAAAACAGGACAACACCATAATGCAGATGAGAGTCAGCCAACAGGAGCCCGAAAAGGGCACCATAGAAGGCGTCAGGAATGCAGCTAAAAAAGCGTACCAGGTACTAAGTGAACTTGTGAAGGCTGAAGCCAGTCCTATTGCGTCACCTGCAGAAGAAATGCTGCCTTTCTTCTCGTACCACATGCTACAGCCTACAAATCTCGCGATCTTGAAAGAATCACAACCTCATTGCCGGCACTAGGTAGAAGCAGCTCCAAGGCCAGTCCATAACAAGGAATGACAACGCCGTGACCCTTTCCGGACTCTATCGCCAATCTTCATTCCGACAACATACGAAATGCAAACAAGAACCGAGGGGCGAGGCGCGCCTGGGAAACTTCAGAGAGCGCTCGCCGCTGTCCTATCTTGGGCTTCAGCTTTCAAAGCGGAAGTGATGAAACTCCCTCGAAAAGCTCCCTAGCTGCCTGGCGCGCGACGGTTCATGTCGTGTTTGTCCCAATGGAATGACGAAATTTGCCAGAAAGCGCACAGAGTCTACTCCTTGTTATGGACTGGCCTCGGGGCTGTTGCTACCTAGTGCCGGCAATGAGATTCCGATGCTGAGCTTTGAAGGAGAGGAAGAGACTCAGAGAGCAAAAAGGTTTTCGTGGTGAATGTGCCCACTGCCGCTCTACCTATATAGCCGCCACTACCTGACGTAGGTACCTTCTCTACAACGTGGCCTCATCAGCTGTCTTGCTTTATTTACACAATTAGTCCTGTCTTGGTAAAGTCTACGACCCACACCAAGCACTGTCACCGATGAAGTCTCTGCCAAAATGGCGAGACGACAGCTCAAGTCCATCACTACATAATTACTACGGAGTAGTAACTACACATGTGCCATGTTTCATGGTACATAACGTGTTTGAGACCTATGTATCTTTACGCTCCAAGTTTTTGGGGTGATGTTCATAATGAGTCTTAATAAAGAAAAGGAGCTTCCAGACTTTTCCGTCCATACTTGAAGCAATTCCATTCTGGTTCCACACTTCCAAGTCTGAATCTTTTCCGGGTTCCCGTGTTTCCGCCGGGAACTCTTTCCATGATCCTGCGCGCGCGTGTCCACCCTGCCGAGCCGGCCGAAACTCCGCTTTGGACAAAATGGCCCGGTGCCGGCACTAAAAAGTAGCCGGCGAAGTGTATTCCATGCGTGCTCACCCCTTCCTAGATGACATATTCTGTCTATGTAGCTTAGGTAGATCGCCTCACAGTTTGCCCGGATCGGCACTCTTGGACTTATGGTCAGGGCAGGGTGATGGAATGGCTTTCGCGGCGAAGAGACGGGGATGTCCGCGTGGAAGGTTTGTCCTGTAGATAGCTTAGGTACGTCAACCGCCTGATTCGAGACATGGTGGACTATTTCGAGGCCGACACCCGCGTTGCCGCCTCCGCGTACCCGGATCTGAATGAGCATTGTGCGCCGTGCGCAGCCATCGACGAGAATAAGCACACCCTGACCGAATCGGGCCAGACCTACTTGGACGCGATTAGCAAGTAGGGCTAGTGGTAGCAGGACTGGCTATCGTTATGTTTAATGGGGGTGCTTTCAGGGGTCTTTGCTTTTAGCATTTCTTTATTTCCTTTCGTCCTACTTTATACCCCCGTCTGCATCCTTTGAGCACACAGATTCGTGCCTCGAGACAGTGTCCCTGCATACGTAGGCCTAAGGTGGCTACTCTACTGGCCAGGGGCCTGCCTCCTGTCTCCTTCGTCTTCCACCCCAAGCGCCTCGCCTCTGCTCATGGGAACCCCTCGACTTCTTTGAAGGACCTCAGTGTAACGTGGTACACCTCCAGGGCGCGTCAAGGCCGTGCTAGAAACAACGTGGACATGTACTGATGATGAGATCTATCGTTGCTCCGGCCTCACCAATGGCGTGTTTGCTACCATCAGTGCAGGGGAGGTCGCACGTGTCGGCAATATGGACAGCGCATGTCTGACACACAATCCTCACCCAGTGGCACATCTTCTTGAGAGGAAGTTTTCTTGGGGAGTAAGAGAATCTAGAAACACGTGTCAGTGTAATGTGCTTGCTGTTCGTTTGGCTCATGGTGTTGAAGCACTCACCCGCACGTTCGGCAGCAAACGTTCAAAAAACCAGTAATCTTCGCAGCGATGCTGAGTTTCGTCGTCTACTTTAGTCAACTTGCTGGACAAGCACAAGTCTCGCCCTGCTCAGCAACCAAGGTGCTGAAGAATGAAAATAGGCTCAACTCACATCGTGCCGCAGGAAATGCAAAGGTCTGGTTTGCTATGTACAGAGAAGGAGCACAGCTGTGGTTTGCATGAGAGAGGAAGAGAAGACGGGGTTGGAGTGGTAAGGGAGAAGCAAGGCTGGTGCGATAGTTGTTAGCGAACAAAGTGACAACTTTGTGTCACTTTTCTTCTTTTCTCCCCCTTGTTTTACGTTGGGCTATTGTCCACATCGCCTGCCTTATCGATCGATCAATGCTCTGGCCCGTAGTGTAGCGTGGATGACGACATTGCATTGGCAGCAGCAACACGTGGTGTCGTCTTTGGGCAAAACTGCTGTTGAATGGATTACGTGCCAAAAAGGGAAGGAAGAAGGGAAAAAGAAGTCCTCAGATTGAAGTCCAAGTTCCAACACACACGCCCGGGACACCCACCCCGGTCCCCCACATCAATGACCATTAGGTACCTAGGAGGTACATACCTAAGGCTTAGGTACAACCTCCTGCACTTTCTGTCACCGGGCAGTGGACAGTGGACACAAGTCGTCTCCATGATGAGGGGAAAGCAGGCTGCAGCCTCATCATACCTATCCCAAAAAAGTGAAAAGAACTGTGGCGAAGATCAAGACATAAAGCGAAAGAGTTATGCAAGCCATCTCTTCTTCGCCTACATTCCCAGCGTGTCAGATAAAAACAAAAGGGAACCTCAATGGCAAGTACCTACATACCGATCAATTGAAACCAAAACCAGTAAGATCAATAGTGTTACAGGCTACAGCACCTTCAGGCTTCCATCAAATCCACCATCGTCTCAAGACTCAAAGTCACGACACACGACACAGACTTAACCCCCGCCTTTTGCTAGACACGTCACACGAGTCGCAACTTGCAAGGGGAGCATTTCCACAGTGCTGCCCGACAACAACCCTTTTTTCTGTGTAGGTACGGAGTACTCCGTATATAGGTATGTACATACCTGTATGTATGTAGCCTGTAGGTACTAGGTAGGTAGGCTGTTAGAGGGGTGCACCGTGCCGCATCTCGCGTCTTGGCGTCTCGCGTCGCGTTCTCTCGCGAGCTCTTATCTGATCCTTATCGGATTCTTGATTCTGGGTCTTGAGTCTTGACTCTTGACTTTTATCTCACCTCGCGGATTCTGCACACATACCTAGAGGCTAGGTACCTGTATGTATGAGCCCGCGATGCCTGATTTTCCATCTACCACCTAGGAACCACAATCATGATTAGTAAAGCTGAACTAATTTGCGACGAATCTTGAAAAGAAGAGACGTAAAGCGAAGCTTTACATTTATCTCAAGTTCAGGGTAGGGGTTTGGGGGTGAGGCGAAGTCTGCAGAGGAGGAAAGATCTGAAAAGTTTGACTCCGGCTTACGTAACACGGGGCCTTACGTAATCTCAAGTTCAGGGTATGTACTCCGTAGGTGAGGCGAAGTCTGCAGAGGAAAAAAGATCCGAAAAGTGCGCCTTCGTGAGATCTTCCCTATTACCAACTCCCTCCTGTCTTCGAAACCCCGTTATATGCCGATGTACCGCCGGCCCGACCGCCGAAGATTCCGAGTCTATTTGCCAAACACGGCCGCGAGTTGTATCGCCGTTTCCTCACGACGGTGGAGTTGTCGCAGGTTGTGCGTCAGCAAGGCGACAGTCAGGCCGCGTTCAGACAGGCGCTTCAGGGTCTTCGTATTGTTGCGGATTGGCAGCTCCTGACCACGCGTGTTCGTGCATCTCTCACTCACGCCGATGCGGAATCGTTTCGCGACGCTGTGCACATCTACCCCACGAAGGCTAGAGTCGCCGAGCACAATCGCGACCACATGCTATCTCTTGGTGTGCCAGTCTTGCGGATCGTGGCCGACAACACGGGTCTGAAGGCTGATCAGGCTGACTCGCAAATGGCCGGTGGTCTTTCTCAGGTTCTTCCTATTTGCCTTGGCGCCCGAGTCATGCTGACGACGAACCTGTGGATCGAGAAGGGCCTCGTTAACGGGTCTGTTGGAACTTGGCACAGTTGAAGATGTCGCGTGGGACTTTTGTCCCCGGAACGACGCTGTGTCTCACGAGCCTCAAAAGAGGCCGCCAACCGTACTGATGGTTCGATTCGATTCGTACACCGGCCCGCCCTACTACCCAGATGCTCCAGACCGTGCGACCGTTGTTCCCATCTTTCGTCATGAGAGCCGTCACATCTTCGAACGCAGACCCTGCACTCGTACGCAGTTTCCCTTGACCGTCGCCTACGCCATCACGGTCCACAAGTCGCAAGGCACGACACTCGATCGCGCTGTTGTGGACGTCTCCGCCAAAGACTTCTCACCTGGGCTGTCTTATGTCGCTGTCTCGCGCGTCAAGACGCTGGACGGAATCATGTTCGATGCTCCTTTTGATCATCAGTCCATTTGTGGCAGGGTCACACCAGAGAGGGATCCCCGTCGAAGCGAAGTCCATTGTCTTTGGCGAGAGATATGTGATTGATAGCAACAGAGTTTGTGACGATGCGAGCGCAGCGAGGACAGCCCGCGGCAGCGCCCCCGGAGGGTCGCCGAAGGCAAGAAGGAGGGGGGAAAGGTAGGTAGGTAGTTAGGTAGTTAGGGTTAAGGTTAGGATTAGGTGTTAAGGTTGGGGTTAGGTGTTAGCTAATGGAATTTGCAATGGGACGTGTGTAAGAGAGGTTATCGGTAAATGTACCATCTAGGTGGCGGTTGCATGTCTTCTTACCCCGGCAGTTGCAGTCTATTTAGCCCCTCCTGTGCGATTGATATCATATTGCGCCAGGCTCATCATCTGCCGGCGGATGCAGATGAGGTTTCGCAACTTAGACGACTCGTGGCATAGTACACTGCAGTTCTGTAACGTCTGTAACGATTGGTGCGGGAGACGCGTGTTGCATGTGTTCTGTATATTTAGTGTAATTGAAATTGATTGAGCTGGTAAACGGAGCGAAGTCCATTGTCTTTGGCGAGAGATATGTGATTGATAGCAACAGAGTTTGTGACAATGCGAGCGCAGCGAGGACAGCCCGCGGCAGCGCCCCCGGAGGGTCGCCGAAGGCAAGGAGGGAAGAAGTCTGAGCAGTGGAATGGTACATAGATGATAGGTGACAGGAGGTAGGTGCCTGTACGAAGAGACACCTTCAGTTTTGCCTATGTACTGTATGTACCTATCTTTGGCGCCACGTATGTATTGCGACCGTGTGCGCTCACGTGAATCCTCGGCACCGGGACCCTTCAGCTTTACTACCTATAGTCCCCTCGGACTTCCCATTTTAAGTTTTACTCCGTACGGAGTATGTACATACAAGTGAAGGCAAGGGAGGTCCGAGGGGGGTGTAAGATGCGACGAAAGGGAGACGACGTTGGCTGAATGGGGGAGACAGGAACTTACGTAGGGATGCCCTTCATAGTGCCGATTAATTAGGTAGGTAGTCAATTCGGATCTCAGCATCTCACGCACTCGAGATCATGAGCATCCAGTTCAGAGCATTGCACGTCATACATAATCCAGTCGATGTGAAAAAGGGACAGGAATGTGTGATCTCAGATGTATAAAAGTGAATTCAGAAGGATATATACTATTGTCTCAAGCATTGCAACGAGCTAGATAGAACAAAATGGAAAAGAAATAGAAAACAGTCTCGAACACACAATAGCCTCCGTAGTGCATTCGCACAAAATCTCGTTAATATCCGAAGCTCCTCTCCCACTCCTGGTGTTGCCATTATAAAAACCGTGTTCAATTTGGACTTAAAAAACTTCCTTTGTCTAAAGAAGTAGAGGAGATAAAAGAATAACCAAGAAAAGAATATCTGTGTCGCGCTTTACCACTTTCGGATCGACATCGGGCCGCGTGGCTTTCTCTCCGTAGGCTGCGCAACGCCTGAAAAGTTTCCTGAAGAGAAAGTCAAGATACCTGTGCCGTAAGCACTTGCGACATTGGTCACAAGTTTAACATCCGTAGGCCGCGCAGCGCCTGTGACAATGCCCGAATAGAGAGTCACAGTGGCCGTCTTGAATACTTTTTCGACACGGGTCGTAACGTTGGCAGAAGAGCTTGCCAACCCGGATAGGACAGATGTTGAAGAAGAGAACGGGAGGTCATCGCTTCTGACGTGGCAAGGCTCGCCGCTGTACTTCTTCTTACAGAAAGTCTCGCCCGTGTAGATGTTGATGATGATGATCTCAATGTTGTCACCGCCCCCGCCCTCAATGGTCTTGGTATAAGTGGAATAATGATCGATGGTCTGGAAAACTGTCTGGACCTGTAAAGGCGCTGTGACGGAAGCTGGCTGAGCCAAAGACGGGCTTGACTGCATGGTAGCAATGACATTGTTGGTACCATGGGGCTGGGCAACCGGACCATAGTTGACGGCGGGAGGTTCGAGGCTGGCAGTGACGGTGACCACACTCGGGGTTTGCTGTTGTTGGTGCCCGGTTTGCGTGACTGTTACGACGGACGGGGAAGACCACGGAGTCTGCAAAGACGGCTGGTCTTGAGTCACAGTTATCGCTGAAAACAGCTTGACCTGCGGCGAGTCTACTTGCACCGTAACGGTCTTGGGCTCTGAGTGTCCCTTGCTGGAGTCGTGCTGGGTTGTTGAGGTGACTTGGAGTGGCTGCGCGCTCCCCTGAGCGTCTCCCTCAATCACAGTGACAGTTTGTGGCTCAAGGTCCGAAGTAGATTGTGGCCGCCGCGAGACGGTAACCACACTCTGGCTAGCATCGGCTGGCGTGTAAGATGGCTTGTCCAAGGACTGTGATCGAGTCACATAGACCGTATGAGTGCCTGCAGCCACCGTTCGCTCAACTGTCACCGTATGCTGCTTATTGGGAGTTTCATTCGCTATACTGACATACACAGTTTTGGCCGGCTGTGTCACGGTGACCACTTCACCTCCATGGCCTGGCTGTCCAGGTGACGGGCAAGGGCAACACTCACGCGAGTCATCGCGTGGTGAAAGCCGACCAAACTGGGCATTCGTGACGGGCGCCAGCGCCAGCACCGCCCAAGGAATAGCGCGAAGCATGGCGAATGAAAGTGTTGGTGATTTGCTTGATAGAAAAGGAGAATGTATAAGGGACTGGCTGTAAGAGAAGTGACGCAGAATTCGGAATAGGTTCAAGATCTGGAGGAACTAGTCACTTGCAGGACAATGACGATGGCTCATGTGGCGATGCGATGGGCTGATGGTTGAATTGTTGCATGAGAGCGAATCAAGCTTCTTTATATCTAAACCTGAGCTGCTTCGAAAAATAGACTCTGCCACATGTATGACGGTTTCAATCCTATATTCATGAATGCAATGTTCAATCAATATCAGGGAGCTCAGAAGCTTCGACTCCCTGCGCGAATACCACCACACGACTACGAGGCGAAAGGCTTTCCCTTCCCGTCAGAAGAAATCTTGAAGATTGGTTTCAAGGTTGCACAAAGGGAAGAATACAGAGACATATCGATGCAAGGTTGAAAAGTTGAGGTGCCATTATTGGCTGTTGTGTGGGTTGGTCTTCCCTCTTCCAGCGGGGCCAAGGGCACCTCGACCGGGAATTTGGAGGGAGAAGTCGCCATTGCGTCAGATGCGAGAAAGGAGTTTGTGATAATGAGGGAGACGATGCGAAGACAATAGGAGGGATGTAAATTGAAGAGCCCTTGTATGCATGGCGTCCGAGTACCAAGGGATGTCTCAAGTGCTAACTTCTAAGCCTGAGCCTCAATGCGGAAAAGATCACAGCTTTTGTGGAAGATGAACGTTGCTGGAGGGAAGGGGGAACTCAGGAGAGGTACACATGTACAGTACCTCGCGATCCGCGGCCCGTGATTTTCCCGGGTCTGCGCCCGCACTTCTCTGACCCACATTTTGACAGCTTGCTTTGTAAATGACGACCGTCGATGCGATCAACATCATCTTCCTCTGTACGAACACGGAGTGCAATGGGTAATGTGAGCGCGTATGCCGTGCACGCGTAGAGACCCGGGGGAATAAAAGTCTTCCAAGCCTTCCATACACCGCAGTATGGGCATCTGCCAGTCGTGCCTCAGACGGCGCGATCATCATTGTTACCAAGAGGTAGGCTCAGAACGAAGTCCTAAACTAATGACACTCCTTTTTTCATCCCTTGAAGCTAATCAACTTCCTCAGTGCGATGAAACCCGCCTGCTGTACGACGATGGCCAGGGAATGCAGTATGGAAGCTTCGACGATCAGAACTTGCGCGGTGACGAGACAGTTGAGGCTCAGCACGAACATGAGGCATTGCAGGAAGTCATCGCCAAAACATCCATGTGAGTGTGCATTTGTGCATTTCCTTGCGAGATCTCGGATTAAAAATAGCTGACATGTAGAAAACCAGTCGTATGGTAGATGTGTTTGAGATCGGACCGCAATACACTTCAGACCATTTCGACACCCCCTCTTTCGACCTCGCTGGACAGAGATTAGGAGGCTCTCGATATCAACGTCTAGTATCCAAACTTGGAGCCGGAGGTGGGAGTCCTTCTTCTGAGGTCAAGGTCGATTGGGTCTCCGAGGGCGATGGCGGCGGTGGCGACCACGTTTCGAACTCGTCGCGCGGTTCACCAGCAAGCGCCTCGGCCCCGGATGATGAAACTAGCGATCCGCTCATTGGGACTTTTGCCGATGCCGCCGAGGCAATGGAATGAATGTCTTGAATCCATCGGTCGACTGATATGACGAGTTCGGAAATTCAGGTACTGTACTTTGGCGCTTTCTTCCATTTCAAGGTGCTGTTTCCTCGGCATCGTTGTAAAAAGAGTATGGCAACTGTTGTTTGGCCGCGACTCGCTCTTGCATGTACAGCTCGCAGTTGCTTCATCGTGCCATAAGGATGCGAGGTTGAAAAGCTGCAACTCGTGCGATCTTATCTGCGTGGCACTCGACAGAATGCAGCGCGTGCTCACGATTTTGATGTTGGAAGATTTCGAGTGCTCATTTACTTCTTCCTACCGCCTTTTCTCTCCCTTTGTTCTTCAATTCCCTTTTGTATACGCGATACCCTGACCGTCTCTTTCCTTTTCTTTCACACATTCCATCTCAATGGACTTTATTTTGTTGGCCACGCGCTTTTCCAATGAAAACAACCCCGTCAAGACGTATGATTCTTTCAATTCTTTGATGCTCGCGGAGGAAACACTGTACAAAACCTTCCAAAATATGAATCTAGCCAAGAGATTGCTGGAGTCAAATTAATTCGGACAGAAAAGGAAAGACATGATCACATGAGCCTAGTGACAAGATAGCTGGACTCTCATGTATTGTCAGCCAAACAAGCCAAGGCAGACTCGTTCATTGAGAGCCAAGCTCTCAGGACCGCGAATTGAAATATAGATCACATCACGCTATTTCCTCTCAGTTGACACCCAAAGGCACCCGTCCAATTCTCGAATGCGAAACTCTACTTCGCCCTTCCTGTCCCGACTGAACGGCCGTCGCACGTACACAACGAGTCGCAGGGATCTGTGTGATTAAGACAGGCGGCATCCAATTTTACTTTCGCGCAATGTCATTGTCAATTGAGCGTCTAACACGTCCATCGGCTTGCTAGTGGAGCGTCAACCAGTCTACAAACGCAATGCGCAGAGCCCTAGGTATCGTCTAGTTGGCCATTCATATCTCCGTTTTCGGCTCGCACCGCTTTTTTAGTCCCCCGGCCCGCTAGGGAGGGGCGGAGCAAGGGTCTTGCCGCACTTCAGTCCAAGCTGTCGGGACGGCACGCTCAAGATTTCATGATTTTTGCGTCTCATTGTTCTCAAAATTTAACAGGTTCAGGGCGCATACGATGCGTCCTGAATCCTGTATCACAAAGACATGGATGTGAAGTGGCTGCAGTCGCTCAGGCAAGGCCTTGTGGCAACGGGCTGAAACGAGCGCTTCAACGTCATGACTTTGAAGTCATGAACCGACCAGAGTCCTGGACTGTGGACCATCTCACACCCATGCCGTGGTTTGACCCTGTCCTACAATAGACTGGCTCACCCCTCCTCAGCAGTCCACCGCTCACGCGTCCGCAGCAAGCCGTCCCAGCTTCACGCATCACCTTGCTGTCACGCTGTGTACCTAGCAACATCGGCGCATATGTACCTATGCATCTTGCAGGCAGCAGCCCTAGCGTTGGATTATGCATACGAAAAAGTGTCCAGGAGCCATACTATGTACTGCGTGATGCTGCCGAATACCGACATGCTGGGATGCTGCGTATCAGTGATCACGCGCCCGCATCATGATTTTCACTTTTGCTTGGTAATTCCGGTCCTAATCACGTTGGAAACACTAAACCAACAAATCGAATAAGCGAGAATAGTCTCGCGCGCACACTTGCACAGTCGCACTCACACGAAGAGACTGTTGTCTCTGGACTACCAGCATCATGGCAACGACAAGACATTATGATTACGTTTGATTAATGTCGTCCCTCCACTGACGGGAGTGGGTGCATAATAGGTGGTCGGAGTTCGCAAGACCGAGCCCCATGTTCGGCGCCTTTAAATCGACGAAACAGCGTGGCCGACGGTGGTACCACGAGTCGCTGTTGGCTTCTCGACAGATCCGAAGCGGGCCACCGCTATTCTGGAACCGAGTCCGCTTCTTCTTTACCCGTCATCACCTTAAGATGGATACTGGAAGTTGGAACTCGTCCTTTGCCTGTTGCTTGTGGCCACGGACGGCCCACTCACATTCACAGCTACAGCATCTTTTCTTGTGACGCTTTCGCCGACTCAGACCCAGACCATCTCAGAGGGTGGGATGGAAATAGGTCAGAATAATCTGGCTCACCAAGGATTGCATGTTTCACATTCACTAGGATTTGGGTTTTCATTCGACGTGGGACGGGTACTTTCTTGAGTGCAGACAGTATAAAATGCGTGGCAATTGAGAAAATTCGACCGCCAACGTCTTGAACAACCAAGGGAAACGAAGGAGGACAACAATTTTTTTGGCGAGAGCCTACTACCTATGTACCCAAAAGAAAACGGCTCGTATTCCAATCTTCGCCATTCCTTCCGTATCCTTCCTGCTGTCACGACATAACCTCCGACTATCGTACGCACAACTGTCATTGCGAGTCTGGAATGTTATAAGCAAACCGGTGCTGATGCATTATTCCAAACGCGCAGGCTAGCAAAGCCTTTTCGTGAGGTCGATCATATGTACCGAACTCGGCGCTCGAGATTTATACCCTGGCTTCTGATGTCCTCTCACCGTTCTCAAGTACCCAGTACAGGGCTTGCCACCAATGCTCACTCCACCTCTTCACGTCGTTGCCAGCACGCAATCTTGTTCTTGAACTGTCATGGCTGTCCGGGGTCTTCGGTGCAGCTCGCCCCCGTTTCCCTCTTCCTCGCGAGTCGCCATACCGTCCCTTAACGCCAACGTGACCTAGAGTCTGCCTGAGCGTGCCTCGGCTCAATTGGATTTGGGTACCCCATACCCCCTTGGATTTGTCGCTGTACGCGGTTAGAGCATTAGCGCAGTTCCATTGTGAGCCCAATGCTTGTGGAAGGTGCCTCCCTCTACTGCCAATGGTCATTGCGTGGGTTTCACTCTGTGCCCCCATCTCTCGCCCGGCTACCCTTGCAGGTAGTTTTGCATCTTTCTCGCTGCTTCAAAGCACATGGTTGAGTGCGAAAACGTGATGGATGAGGGTAAAGGCGAGCAGAAGAAAGGGGAGTGAAGTCAAGGGAGGAAGGTCCGAGACACAATACCGGGTCAGGCATCAAGAGTCGGGACGCCGAACGATTAGAGGAAAATCTACCATACCTGCCTGAGCGGATTTTCCGCGTTCGCGTGCGCTTCTTGCATATTGTAGATGACATTGCGTATTTCGTTTATGTCTCTGAGGGTGCGTTCGATCGTGGCAGTTCTATTGCCCTCTCTGGCCCAGCGTCTTACATCTTGTTCCATCTTATCAAGGCGACGCCGCTTCCTGTCGATGCTCTTGCAGAGATCACACACCTCCCCCAAACGTACCGTGTCGTCAGACATAAGCTTCATCCCACACGTCTCACCGATTCGGGTTTCCTTGTCACACCGGTGTTGAAAATCCCTCCAGCGCCAATTACCGCAGGCCCAGATCGTTACAGAGTACCAGCACATGGTCGAAGAACCGTTCAGCGGCACGAACTCGGCCGAGGTGAGTGAGAAGGGAAAAAAGAGGCCTAGCGGGATCAGGATTCAGATGCGTTGCGAATAAGTATATCACACGGAAATGTGCAATGGAATCCCTGTCAGACGGTTTGCCGGGTCCTTGAAGAAAGAACCGGTACCTCACATCACATGCCTCGTCCCATGCCCGGCCTTGGGCCAGGTTCTCAAGGTTGATCTTGAGGGATGAAAAATTTGGCAGCAGCCCATGGGATTCCTTGCATAACAGAACCGCGGGGAGATACTGACCGGCTTTCTTAGCTTTGTCAAGTTGCAGGCAACACGATCTTGCTTCTTTTTAGCTCACCGGAAGCAGCGTTCGCGAATCGCAGATGCCAGACTACTCAACCTGTTGGTTCACTGTCGTGGTCGATTTGGCAATACGAGATACAACCAAGTTCACAACTGTTGAGTTGGCTTCGAGTTGGCTTCTCCTTTGAACCACTTCTCCAATTTCAATTTCAAAGGAGATACAAATGCAAACTTATACCTGCTCAACCAAGGCTTATTGATCATTCTTTTTCCTCCGCCTTGTTTGCCCACAGTCCAGGCCATCTTCTTTCTGGCCATGCTTTTCTTTCTGACCACAGGAAAACTTGCCCTGTGGGCGACGAGTATTTTGTGACGCATGCTAGTCAACGTCCCATCGTCGTTGCCATATTGCTTGCTACGGGGGAAAACGAGGCTGTCGAACACACCCTCTTCGGTCTTGTCCGAACATGCTCGCGCCCATCGTACCTGCATGACACGAAGTGGTTTTTCTCGCGGAGACAGACGATGTTTTATGTACATGGACTGGGATATCCAATACATGTTCACCCCGGCCCCATATCCTATGCGGCACCCATCATCATACACCACATGCCATATTACAAGCCCCCTTGTAAAGGTCCCCCCGCCTTCACGCACACATTGCAAACCGTTCGTGTGGCAAGCTCCAGGCTGAGAGGGCTTAATTGGGACAGGACCAGACTCCGTGCGCCAAACTCCATTATGCATCTTGGAGGAAGTTACAGCTCTTGAATCTTGAGTGCTACCTCCACGCCGGGGGAGTTCACAGGACTTTTGCCAAACTTTTATGCTACCAATTCTCTGGCTCAGGGCTGCTGCTGCGGGTGAAGGTTTGCTTGATCGGACCAATTGCTTTATGTCAGCAAGGCGGCTCCGAATCATCAACCTGACTGATGCCGGCTCCCTTTCTGCACTAAGGCGGGAAAATGGTCAGGAATCGCTCCCTCTTCTCGACGGTCCGATTGCTGAATCTTCAAGGTGCATCTGAACACGTCTGATGGCAGTAATTTATGTCGCAGCCTCATGATTGGGCGACTGTCTTCATATATCTATTGTGCGACCACACTACCGGTGACTAGGTACATACATACGTACATGCTCCCTGTACTCCAGATATGCTCTAGGTACCGGCGGCGCCGATCACCTAATTTCTGCGGGTGGGAAGATGGGCTCGTCGCGTGTGAAATCTTGCTCCCAAATTCCCACTCATATGGCTGCCCTCACTGAACTCTGTTGTTTCGCGTCGCGTTTATTCAATTGCACCTACGCGAGGTAACAGGAAGTAGATGCTGCAGGCTGATGATGAGGCAGCTGCACAAGTGGATAGTCTGGTCTACAGATTAGGTTGTCGCTGTCTACATCTGAGATTACAACTTACAACATCAGAACCCTATGTTCTTCGACGTGAAGCTTTGTCACGAGGCCATCACAAAAACCTAGACGCGGGCTTGTCCGGCGCTATCCATACTTGCGGTGAACAAGTATCCACGACAAGTTACTCGTCAAATTGAGCGTCCGGTTATCTATGATAGCCTGTATCGTCGAGGTTTCAGTCCCCTGATGATTTACAAGTCTGATACACACAAAACAGGATGTTCTCATGAAGCTGCATGATCCGCTGGAGAAGTCGCGAAGGCTCAGGGCCACAATGCCGGGGTGGCCGATTCGCCAGGGTCTATTATGTGCGCTATCAGATATCACCAGTGGTGATAGCGGCGCATCTGGCCTTATGTGCACGCGCGCAAAGAGTCCCTACGGATTACAAGGCCTCACCGATCCCTATCAGTAACGACTTATGGGATAACGTGAGAAAGACGGGGAAAAAGTACCTGCAGGCTGCAAGCGGCGCCTGTACGTACTTGGTTCAATGGCCAAGGGGATGGGGAGGAGCACATAGCAGACTATAGCTGTTTCGAGCGAGGGCCAATAACATCTAGACTCAATGAGGGGTGTGGTCGGAGATGTTGCGAAGAAAAGTTGTAAGAAAGAGTCTGGACTCAGGAGGGGCTTTTCGCAAATCTTACAGTCAGATACTTTGTCTCTTTGTCACGATGTTCCATGACTCGGCGGCACCGTCTTGGCAAGGCGCACCTACCTATTCCTCGGCATGTTTTACTCTCTATACATGTGACGATTGACCTAGACGCCGTATGGGTGTTTGCTGCGGCCGCAGATTTCAGAACACCCATGTCTCTTGAATGGTGTGTGACATCGATCTCAAAAGGTCCCTGTTGCCGTTGACGCCTCCGATGTCATTTACTACCCTTGAATGATTCCCCCTGGGGCCTGCATTGCCGTGTCCAACCTTCTTTTAATAAGGAAAAGCAGTGCCTAACTCGGTACTTCTCCCGGCTCCGTACCCTTGGCCGCTTGGCGTTCGCAGTGAGACAGGCCCCCACAACAACAGCCAGAACTGGCCAATCTTGTGACGCCGCCTTACAAGTTACTCCGTATTCAACCTCACTTCCCCCTCACACGTCACACCTTTGCTTCGTCTGCGCGATCGCTGCATGAAAGCCTCGTGAATAGACAACTCGTTGCTGACGCCTTCTTAGACGCTGTTCGTCTTCTGCGTCTTCTAGCACGGGGCTTACAGTGCTGTTTTGCGCCTTGCGTCCTCCTGCAGTCCCTCCACATTCGCTACCTACCTACCTAGGTACCTACCTACCTGCTATCATCACCTGACACCTGACACACAAAACCAGAACAGCTGTCGAGCCATCATCATCGAGATTGTTGCCCTTCGCACAACCTGCAGCCAACGAAGCCTACTGCGGCAAGCGATTCAGCCTCCATGACAAGAATGCAGGACGACGATCGCATCTGTGGCCAGCGCCTCGCATAGGCTCTTGATTCTTCTGTTGACGCTCATCCCGATTCTCTCCTTCGGGGAGACCGATCAAACAATATCGAACTTTTGCTCTTGTCATCATGCATCGCGGATGCCCGATGCTTCCTCAAAACGGCCAGCTCAGAGACGAGGTCCAATTTGGCTCACATACGCCGCCCTATCCTCTAGCTTCTCCAACACGCGAGGAATCCCGAATCAAAGAAGCCGTGTTCTGCCCGCCCTGCTCTAAGAACGATGAGTCGTCAGAATCCGTCACGTCGTTAGCAGCGGTGCCTGTTGATGCCCAATCCTTCAGCACCGATCATTTTGATGAGTGTAAGATGGAGATGGCGGTGACAAAGGACCACGGCCTTCTTGGCTCCGGTGACAGCGACGACGATGCTTGCTATGGCCATACTAGCAAGCCCCCTGGCCAGCACGTCGGCCTTTCGGGCGGCCCTACCTCTTTCGATGTGCTCGAGCCTTGTTTGGAGAACAAGCCACTGCTTGATAGCCTCCCCAATGAGGTTGTGCTGCATGTTCTTGGCTTTCTAGACATGAGTGATCTAGTAGCGACGTCCAGAGTAAGCTAGGCGCGATACTCGTCGTTTCTCCCCTCCTTTCGCGAAGCCTGCACTCTCTGAGGTCCCACCTTGTCATTTAGTTTGGCTGTTGATTCTACTTTACATGTTGCTCGCTTGCTTGCTTGCTTGGGCAGGGCTAGGGTCTGCTGCTACACAGACTTATTCATATGATTTGTTTACCTACGACTATCTGCTTACACCTATGACAGACGAATCGGGCCCTCCGACAACTCTCTCTTTGTCCAATTCTACACCGCTATCGACTCCAACGTACCCGCGAGGTCCTTCCCCCTCTGCTCTGGTCCTCGGCTCGCCCAACCATCGCTGATCTGAAGGCTCGACGCATCATCCTCACACATACCTCCTTTATCTCCCGCCGGCTTGCCCGAGCTCTGGTCTCGATTCGTCTGTCAAGGCGTCTGGCTTCGCGGCCGCCTGTCGAGGACCTGGTGACACGATGCGTTTTGCCAAGGGAGTGCGTCCCGGGTATGTGCTCGATCCACGTATCCCCAGGCTTGGTGGCGAAGCGTAAGGCGATTGAGAGAGAAAACGTAAAGGACCGTTTGCGGCGCTGGATTGGCGGCAAGTGGAAGGGCGAGGTGCAGGAGCGAGAACAAGAATTGAGGCGTTGGCATGAGAGCCGAGGCATTGGCCGTGTGTGGAAGTTGACCAAGTTTTGGGAGCAGATTGGTCGTGGGCAGACGACGCGTTGCCTCTCGGGCTGAAATGAGGCGAAAGGGCCTTTCTCAGTTCTCCGATGGACTGGGCTGGAAAAGGGGTATGGTATGTAAGCGGGCACGCGTAAGGAGGTTGTCGATCAATCCAGTCGGCTTACGTGCATAAGAGCGTCTGTCTACGAACGTGTTTGGATGAACGTATGTAGGGCTGTTCTTCTTTCCGGTGAAGTTGACCAAGTTTTGGGAGCGAATGGTCGTGGGGAGACGACGCATCGCTTCTCGAGTTGAAAGAAGGCGAAAGGGCCTCCAATGACTGTTGTCGATCAATCAAGTCGGCTTACGAACGTAACAGCGTCTGTCTGCGATTGTGTTTGGGTGAGCGTATGTAAGGCTGCGCTTCTTCTTGGCCGTTCGAGGTGCTTGCTCGCGTCTCTTGGCTTGCCAATTATTGTGTTTGCTTCTCTCATGCGGGCCATGAAAGTTGTGTTTATGCTGCTTCGTGGAGTTATTTTTATACATATTGCATCAACTACTCGTAACTCTCCGTCTCCTCCTGTGTCACTGTTTGTCCTTTACCCTTCACTCCCCCCTTCACTCTGCTTGTATCTCTGGCTCTTTGTGCAACAGCCGCTCATGCCGTTCATAGTACTGATGTGACATGTCTGGATCTGGTACATTCCTTCTCTCTTCTGTCTGCGCCGTGACCTCCCCCCCCCCCCCCCCCCCCCCTCCCTTTCCCTGTTTCTCCTTTACAACTCTCTCTCTCTCTCTCTCTCTAGATTCCCCCAAGTCTCCCCCACTTTCTTCTCCCGCTCTACGTACAACAGGCCGTCATCTCATTCGTACTACACATGAATGCTTGGCTCATCAAGCAATGTAGCGCCGTCTCAGACCTATATCCCATCCCTCCTCGATAATTCCAAGGATCGTTTTCACATCTTCTGTTGGCCCCTTCATTCAAAAATCTTCAGAGGAATGGCGAACGCAGGTGACGATGTTCTCATGTGTCCATATATACATGCTCACTGAAGCCTGAGGTCTGTCCATCGAAGGGTAGGGTAGGGTAGGTCATCGAATCGTGACCAGTAAACTGTATCATACAGCTCCAGAGACTAGCTTCACAGAGATTAATGTACAATGAAAAAGCTCACGCACGTATTGTGTACACCTGCCATGCAAAACATAAGAAACAAGTTATAGCACGCAGACTCCCGCCAAAAAAAAAAGCCCTCTATTTTGTCCCCCGCTCCACGGAAAGAGAACAAGCACGGAGTAGCCCAGCCCCCTCATCGCCGGAAACGAAACAGATCCCATTCATCATCATCCTCCTCTTCCTCATCATCCTCATCCTCATCCTCATCCTCATCCTCGCCTTCGCCCTCCCCACGGTCCGGTAGATTCTCATCCAGCATCTCCACCTCGCCCTTCGTCGCCGCCGCCGCCCCCAAATGCGATTTCTGCCCCTCCGATCCGTCGTCATGCCTCGTGCTCCGACTTCGCTGTGTCAAGAACGCGGCCCGCATCTCCTTGAGCTTCCCAACCCGCTCTTCCAGCCCCTTCATTTGTTCGAATTCCTCTTCCAACGCCCTCCTTGCTTCCTCCTTTTCGTACTCAATGTCCACGTCGACCTGTGCTCTGCTTTGCGCCTCAGCGGCATCTTGGGCTTCCTTGGCAGCGGCAGCCTCCTCGTTGGTCATGGCCGGGGCGGATATGACGGCGTCTTGATCGTAGGGGACTTCTGTGGCGGCAATGTCTGCCTCGAAGGCGGCCCATTCGGTTTCATCGATGGGTGCGGCAGCGACGGCGGCGGCGGAAGAAGAAGAAGAAGCACCAGCACCAGCACCAGCACCAGGAGCAGCACCGGGAGCAGCTAACGAAGAAGAAGAAGAAGCAGAAGAAGCTTCTCTGAGTGTTGTACTTGTTGATGCTACCGCCGCCGCTGCTGACATTGGCGTAGAGGGTCCAGTCTGGGGCCGGGATTGAGATTGTAGATTGAAATACCCTCCCGCCGAGGACGTTCCAGAGCCGGCGCCCTCTCGGTGAGCCTGCGCGGGCGTGGCAGGCCTCGAGGGGATCTGGAGCTCAACGCCCTGCGTAGGGGTGACGGACGCCTTGCGCATCAAACCAGACGGTGTCATGGTGCTCTCCTTGCTGTTGTGGTTGCCCACACTGAGCATTGGTTCCGGCGTGAGGGTCTCGCGCTGCTTTCCGTCACCACTGCCGCCGTCCATGGGCATCTCCAACCCCGTCAGGGAAATGACGTCTGGTCTGCCTCGCTTCCTGCGCGCTTCATCATCCCCCATGTCGGCGTCCTCTGCGGCGTCTGTCGAGGAGGCCAATTTCCTCTTGTGGACCATTCTCGCATTGCTGCCTTCATCCAGGGGTGGTGGTGGGGGCCCCGAGGGAGCGGACTCGATATTGTTGCCGGGGTTGCGCTGCTGCTGCTGCCGTTGTTGCCGATGATGCTGAAGACGTTCCTGATGAGGTTGGCTGCTGATATGCACATCCCATAATGCTTCAGCTTTGAGCTGCTCTCGACACAGAGTGCATAGCAGCTTGCCGGCGTCGGAGTAGGCGGCATGGGGGTGGTCGATCCGGCGAGCAGCTCGTTGCTGGCGCAACAGGGATCGCACATCTGACGACATGGCTGTGTGCTTTTTTTCTCTTCACCTCTGTGTACACCTGGCTTTCACCGGCGGACGGCAAATTCGGATTGCAAAGAAAAAAAGACGAGAAAAGGGAAAATCTCGCGCTTGAAACAGTTGCCTGGGATTGGTTTTGGGCCTCTCTTGTTTCAGGTAGAAGAAGAAAACGGACGACCGGTTGGGAAATGAAGCAACAGCCAAGTGATATCACCGACTCGCGAGAAGGGAAACGAAGGTGGGAAAAAAGAAAACTAAAGAAGACAGAGCTGACGGAAAGGTCAGAAACGTAGACAGGAAGTGCGCCTTTCGGTGGACATGTGCCAAAAGAAGGTCGGAAATGGTCAAGGGTAGGTCCAGGCGGTATAAGGGAAAGAAGTTATTCGGACGAAACGGAATTGGGACGCGCCGCCTTTCATGCTCTGCCGCTCTTCACAAGCTCCAACAGAGCTCCCACGAAAGCTGCTCACAGCTTGGCGTGCTTCCCCCGGTGTTTACCCGGCGCACAGTTCACGCCGGATCAACCAGGGTTACATACGGAGTACATTACTAGGTACATACATACCTCATACTTCCAACAACACCACGCCAACGACAAAAGTAACAAACTCCAGTCTCCAGCCAACGCCATCGCCGTTTCGGAGGGGCAAACAAAACAGCAGGCTGCTCTAAGCATGCAACACGGCCCGACGACGAGAAATCAAGGCCATGGCCGAACAAGAAGCGCACTTGTCGCTCGCCTCGACATTTCCCAACCCTCCACTATTCTGGAAGAACTTTACGCCTGAGCGCGTGGCACGCATCGAGGAACTGCGCGGCGCGTTTGCCGGCGCAGGTGGCTCTTCGGGAGCGTCATCAGTGGTGCGCATACCAGGCTTGCCCGAGGAGCTGGTGAATCTGCAGCCTCCTCTGGAGCCGGCTGATGGGCGATGGCGGCTGTACGGTGATCAATACATGGTGAGCATTCTCTTCTTTGCCTAAATTATCATTCTTCTTCTTCTTCTTCTACTTCTCCTTAGCTGTATCTTTCCTGTCACCCTTGTTTCCTCAATCTTCGTCTCTTCTTGCGGCTAACCCCCTTATTCCATCCAGCTTGACGAAAACCTCCCCACCCTCGAAGACCAAGGCATCGCCAACCTCCCCAACCTAGCCCTCTCCGCCTCCAAAGACGACAAGCACTACGACCGCGCGTTTGAGCTCAAGAAACTCGCCAAGTCGCTGCTCCTCAACTTCCTCGAACTTGTCGGCACACTCTCCCACTGTCCTGCCGATGCGGAGGCCAAGATCCAGGACCTGCGCACACTGCTCATCAACATGCATCATATTCTTAATGAGTACCGGCCTCATCAGGCGAGGGAGTCGGCTATTGCCCTAATGCAGAGCCACCTGGATCAGACGCGGGCCGAGACGGTGGCGATTCGAACACAGGTCGACAAGGCGCGGCGCGTGCTGGAAGGTCTCGGGAGTCTGCAGGTGGGAGAGCCGGGTACGGCTTGCGGGCAGGAAAAGGAGCCCGGTTGGAAGACGGCGCAGGAGGAGTTGGCAGTTAAACGGTGGGAGAGAGAGCTTTGGGAGGGGGCGGATGCAGCGTTTGAGTGAGGGCTTGCATCTGCTTAATTCATTATTTGAGAGCTCGTGGGAAATAACTGGATGAACTGAATTTCTGGAATGGCTGTTTAGGCATCAGTTTTGCGTTAGCATGGCGTTTTAGGCAAGGACGGGACCACGGCGTATGGCAATGATTTGGAATTCGCGGTTCTGCCCCATGGAATAGACTAGGCATACAGACAGAGAGTTGAGCAGTCTTGCCTTGGTGGATTTGATGCTCAATATATTTTTCCAACTGCAAAAAAAAATGACGAATTGTCGTGCAACATGACCCAGATCTCAATGATACCTGCCCATTTCCCCTCATAGACGTATCTCATATATGTAACGGCAACACCCCGCCGCAAAGCAGCATCACTACACCTCCTCCAAAACAGCATCTTCACACGCCGCCCCGGTCTCACAAAATAACACACGGAATCGGAAGGCAGCAGCACTCAGCGTCGCCGCACTGAATGCACGGCATCTGCCCCTGCGTCTTGACTATATCCTTCGCGGTGGATAGCGCCGCGCTACCAGGGCCGCTGCCTTTGGTGGTGCAAAGAGATTGAGGAGGCGCCATTGCGAGGAAGGGTGTGCGGTTGAGGCGTGCGTAAGATAGTCAAGGCGTCGCGGTGTATGTGCACTGTGTGTGTGTGGAGGGGCTGGCTGGCTGGCGTACGATGGAGGAAGATATGAGGAACTTTTGTTTTCTGTAGTTGTTCTGAGGTTGTTTATTTGGAAAATAGGTTGGGCTTGATGATGAGCCACGAAGACAAAGATAGGTATA
Source organism: Claviceps aff. purpurea (assembly GCA_018361025.1). Lineage (NCBI taxonomy): Eukaryota > Fungi > Ascomycota > Sordariomycetes > Hypocreales > Clavicipitaceae > Claviceps > Claviceps aff. purpurea. Next base: position 56,351 of record SRRH01000146.1, read on the forward strand.
GACGATGATGATTTGATGTTACAGTGATGATGTCTGCGGAGGTTCGAGATGTCGCGGTCCGCGGGGTTTCCTTGCTAGCGCCCGCCATGGCCAACAATATGGTGACGCCGTGGGCGAAGGGGCGAAGCTGGGCGGGTTCAGATCCTTCCCTGTCCTCAAGGACAACACGTGACGCAGTACGTGGACACACACCGCGCGGGCAGGCTGTTTACTCTTTCCGTTCCCTCTCTCCTAGATAGCTTACATACGAATACAACATTGTTCATGTCAGTTCAACCTCCTCGTACACGCATGCCTGAAGGATTTCTTCCCACAATCTACATGGTGGCAAACCCCAAATTCAGTTCTGACTTGGCTACACATCGTACATACCTTGTGCAGTGGGACTTTTTGCGTACACTTATTAAGCAGACACGATAGATACTTCATATTCGACGTAGGTATACTTATCCGACGTTTCCACTACTACCGGTACAAATTTCTACTACAATACAAACAGCTACCTACCCCGAGGCGTTGGCGTACCCTCTCTATCCCTCTCTCGTTCTCGT